>CALNHX010004495.1:0-126444 GCA_940337035.1 Agriotes lineatus | reverse complement strand
TCCCGTTACTCCTATCACATGTCAGCTTGACAGGTTCCAACCTCGGCTGTCATTCGCTATACCTCGACCCCCAATATTGCGGTAGATTAGCTTTCCAAGATTTTCCGCCTAATAGTTGTTGCTATAAATCGAATTTCCAGGTAACAAAAAGCAAATTCCACATTAAACTACATACCCTGTTCACAGGCAATAAACTTCGCAATCGTTGTATTCGTGTTTCCCAGATCGCTTCACAGCTTGAATATAAATATTCATTGGAAAAATGACATCCGCTTAATTATCTCCCATACAGGAACGGCTGGCCAGTAACCCAATTCTTTACTATCACCAAACCATATTAAATGGCGAGATTGTCATTTACACCCCACGAAAACTCTTGCCTTTTTTAAAAGCTGATATACAAATTTTTTTCTCAAACAAACAAAACCTTGTTATTATCTTCCCTAGCAACGAACAAAGCCAATCTGATATTAATTTTATCGCGTCACTCTCACTAGATTCCTCATTCAACACTAGTATTAATATCAAATGCTTTTGACACGTAACAACATCTAGGCAGTTCTTAGGCATTAAAGTTTCTATGCCTGTGTCTGCATCTACTAGCACCATTTCTGTGGTTTAACATAATTTTTTGATAGAAAGTTACATTTTAGGTATTTTATAAATATACAATTTTGCTGTATTACCATGATCTTAGAAGTTTCCTTGTACTAATTGTGTGTGTACCTAATATTGTTGTTGAATATGAGAGCCTTTTATCTCTCAAAAATTGAGATTATTTTGGAAGTTCTTATAGCATTTCTTTTATACTGCATAAAACCTACAGGATTCATTTTTGCAGTATTTAAATTGGTGTGTAACCACAGCAACATGTAGAAACAAGTTGTATCTAACACCGTTCTAATTTAATAATATGGTTTAGAAGAGAAATCGAACTTGATTAAGACACCAGTATACAACTGTAAAAATCAACAAAATAATAATATATTATTGAAACTAATTAAGCCGAAATTGCGAATGCCGTCCATAGCTTCTATACACAATTACATGCTTTCACCGTATCAACATCATATGACTCTAGCAAAATGCCTTAAGAAAAATTAAAAATATAGTATCCACTGGTGAAGATCGCGTATCATGTGAGATGCTGAAAATGGAAGGCGAGAATTGTTTATAGGCCATTAGGCTACTACTAAGCAAATTTCTGGAGGAAGGAAAAATCCCATTAGCTAGAAAATTGCTAAAGTCATTTTACTATAAAAAAAGAAGACCATCCTAACATTGAAACATATCGTCCTATCAATTTCTTATCACACATGTACAAGCTCCTAACTAAGATAATAATGAACTGCTTCACTCAGAAGTTTGACTCATACCAACCAGTGGAACACGCGGGTTTTCGAAAAGGCTCCAGCACTATCCATCACCTGCAAACGCTCAGAAATTTAATTGAGAAAAGCGTAGAATGCAAATTTCCTCTTCACCTAGCACCTGTAGATTTTTATAAAGCCTTTCATTCAATGGAAATATGAGTAGTGATAAGACCATTACATAGAGCAATAATTGATTCCAGATAAATGAAACTTATAAAATACATAGATAGCATGCGACCCTACACGTCAAACTAGATACAAAGGGATGTCAGAAAAAACGATATTATTATCTTCAAATTTGTTTACTTTGGCGATGGAGAACATTTTTCAGAACTTTCAATGGGAATCCAAACGTATTTTGTAATCAACTACGGCTAGCGAATGACATTGTAATTAAATTATAAATGTAAGTTAACTAGACATCATGCTGCAGCAACTCAATTTGGTCTCTAAAGCAGTTGGCTTAAAAATGAATCTCACAATAATAAATGCAATGAGCCTAGAACGGCCTCAATTTACAGTAGATGGAAAAATACTAGAAAATGTAGCGAAGTACACATAAATGGGTCATCAAATCAAACTATAAAAATATAATCAAACAGCATAAATTATTAGAAAAATCAGGCTAAGTAGGGTCTTTAGAAACATGGTAAATGTGTTGAAAAATCAAGAAATGTCAAAATCTTTAAAATCGAGGATATACAAGGCGGTCTATATTGATCCAGGCCATGACACTGGCTCTCTTGTTTTGTTTGTTTGAAATATATTTGACATTAAAAACTATTTTGACAAGGCAGTACATATAAATTCCAAAAATGCCTTTGAAGTGTTACGTACCAAGCTGCAAGTCAACTTACGCTTCATCAGTTGCTCCATATGTTAGCGTGTTCAAGTTTCCATCTAATGGAACGGTGACACAAAAACGAAAAGAGATTTTGCATTTAGAGAACTGGCGGACTGGAAAGGCTAGTGTATGTGTGTAAAGTACTTTAAAAGAGCGGATATAAAGGGCAGTAAGATGAACAGACTTGTTCTGACTACAATATCACTAGCTTCCAGGCAAGTTATTTTGAATAAATTGCTGTTTTAGATAGAGTAAAAATTAGTAACAATGAAGAATTAGGTACTTACCCATTAGAAATTGTTTTTAAATCGAATATTACGGTGAAGTGAGGTACTACGATGTAAATAGCAGTGATTTTCGAGATTTTTTTTCTTCCGGCATATATCACAATGACAGGGATAGTGCACTGACAGATTATTCATTTAGTGACCAAAACTAGTAATTTTTTGTTGAAGGTTGGCGAAGCCATGTTGCCAGATTGTTGCCATTCCAAAGACCATTTTATAGGCCCAGTGTCATGGCCTGGAACAATATAGACCGCCTTGGGATATACGATAAATGTATTTAGCCGCTGTAACCTGTCACGTTAATCCAAGAAGGCGAAAATAAACAGTTTCTTCCAGTTTCCCAACGAGTAAGCATAAGGTACCATATCAAAAACAAAGAAATTCGTAGAAGTAAAGTCACAGATATAATACAACGTGCAATGAGTCTTATTAGAAAACTACAAAACAGAGAGTGGGAAGATCTCAAAAGCGATGGTTGGACGACACTGAGGCAAGGGCGCTCCGGTCTAAACCCAAATCAATCATAGTGTAACACGACGAGGGTTTTGACTTCGCATTGCTTTCGAGTTACAAACGGTCAGCGGACTTCCAACGTTCGACACTTCAGATCCGCCGCAATGCGCGACCACACCGACAAAATGTCCATGGCACACTTCTACTACCACTTTGCAGAAAGGGGAACCTCGAAGCGAGTGCTGAATCTCACTGTTATCACCCACCTGGAGCGCTGCCACCCATATGTGACGACACTTGCGCTTCTGAGGCGCATGCGGTAACAGCTTCGAATAATTATTTGTTTGTTTATAACAATATAAACACATTCTAGTAATTATTTACTTTATTACAAGGAAATAACAGTGGAAATAATTGTTTTTGCACTACTAGTCTCAGAACGCACCGTTATTGGCCTATTTTGAGGTTGTGAAGTTGATTTTCTCCACCAAGGGAGAGAAAGTAAAATAAACAATTTTCACCGTGGTAACTAATAAATTGCTAAGTTACCAAATATGACTATTTTAATTTTGACGTCTTAAAGAGCTGTATTGTCAGGTTGACAGTTAAAATATTTTCGAAAATTGTTGGGAATTTAGGTATTAAGCCGTTTGGTAGTGCAAAAAATAGTATATACACCACGGTAGCGAATCGTCTTATAATCTTCGCGCTTTAGATACTTCGCGCTGCGCGCTCAGTATCTAATATGCGCTCAGGTTATAATACTGCGCTTCGCTACCTTGATGTATAATATACTATTTCGGAATTCGTATCACAACTGACGACCGTCTGGCGAAGTTAATCTACCAATGGAGTTGCCAACGTACCAGGATCTCCTTTAGATCGATTTATTTTTATTTATTACTGTACATACATATTTGGTAGTTTTACGCTTATTCTATACATTTAAGTTAGCAACAATTGGACCTCAACTGTATATACCTAGTTGTTAATTAAACATTATTAGACTTATATTGCCTTCTCAAAATTAGCCAATGCGGATAATTAAAATGAACCTGGCCCATTAAAGCTACCCAGTGAAGGAGAACATAAAAATGCAGTATCCAAATACTGAATTATTACTTTAGCAACGTTGCAAGAATACCTGAAGCTAAAGGTGCCTGTTTATACATGGGTCATCCTTTTTGGGGTGCTTCGCATCCTTTTTGACGGATTTATGTGCTGCTTTAACAACCACTAAGTGAAAATGTGCTAGGAAATCTTTTGTGGTAGCAGAAAGAAGATTGACGATTCTACAGTAAATAACAAATTGCAAATAAAATATTTTATGTCCGACTGTATCATAAAGTACTGTTTATAACATAGTTTTATGGTAATAAGTGGTTCTTCGAGTACTGGTACTCGTTATCTTATTCTACTAGTAGTATAAAGTAGGTTACTTTATTTTACTAGTACCATAAACTACCTTTACGTCAACAGTCAATGTCAAAATAAACGCTTGTCAATAGCCATCGAGGCACTCTAAGTACATTTTTTACTTCCTTTTACAATAAAGGAAGTATTGGATTCACCCCAAAAATTCGAAATTGAGTTTTCAACAGATCTTCACGTTTTAGAGTCCCCTGAACCCAAAAAACATATTTTTTTTTCATTGGTCTGTCTGTGTGTCTGTGAACAGAATATCTCAAAAACGAAAAGAGGTATGGAGTTGAAACTTCATATATAAGTTTTGTGTACTATGTATTTGCGACAGCAAGGTTTTGAAGAAAGTCGCATAACCGGAAGTAGGTGTTTACTTTTGTGATTTTTCAGTTTTTTCGATTTTTTCAAAAACGGCTGTAACGATTTTTTTTAAACTTTACATTTTTATTACATTTTTAATGTGTATTGATGTGTGATAGGTGATCTTCCAGTTGAGTACTTCTAAAATGGGTTTCTTTTGTTTTTCTTTTCTATTTTTTTTGTTAACTACTATTTTAAATAGAACAGCCGGTATATTATTACGTTTTTGAATTCAACTTAAAATTCTAGAAAACATTTGTCTCGTCAACTAACGCTCTATTTTGTACCGTTTTTGTAGAATTTGTAATTTTTGAAATTTTTTGACAAATGCTTAAAAATTTAAAATCAAATTTTTGCGTAATTACAAGATCACTGTAAAAGGAAGTTGTGTGCGTGTATCACACCAGATTTTTCTGTCACAAAATATACCTCAAATTTATAAACTCGGTTCTTTTAGATTTTAGCAGTCGAACATAAAGCTTTGTATACAGCTCATACATAACCTGGCTTTATTGACACGTCTCCTTTATTGCCCTCGTTCGCAAAACTCGCGCGGCTATAAAAGAGACTAGTCATATAATGTTCTTTATTATGTACTTGTTATATAGCTACATAATGAAATTCTTGAAACCACAATGGAAGAAGCTTCCAGTAGTAAAAATTTAGAAGTATTTATGGAAAAAGCATTCTGTATTATGGACTTTTTTAAACAGGTTTAGTTTAATGGTACCAGCACCACAAAGTAATTCTTTAAGGTACTACTTCCGTAAAAAATTGTTTTTTATTGATGCCTTGATTATGACAATATTAATGTTATTGTACAACTTCACAAAGAATAACAGAAAAAGGTTTAATCACGGCAGAGGTTCGTCTTGTTTTTTTATTTTTCAGGACGAGAGTGTCTTCTTATCCTTCTTTTTGTCTTGTAGCTTTCTTTTTTAAAATAAAAGTGTACATACTAGGTTTTCATCGTATTTAGAAGTTACTCGATTTTTTCCTACACATTTTTTGTATACTTTTAATATAGCGCAGTATTATGCTTAATTGTACATTTCTGCATTTATCTAGTGTGTCATGCTTTTTTTAAACAAAAAATAGCAACGGTGAAGAAACAAAATGGACTACAATTGAAACAATTTTTTGGCTTTGCCTAATTGTTTCGCCATTTATCCAATTATTTCAGGCTTAACCTGTATATTTTTAGTTAAATTATAATTCCTTTTGCATTTCGAATTCGTAAATTTTCCAAACCAACGCATTTTGTACCTGCATCAAGTTCTTATCGTTTGCGCAATGCCCTCTCTGACCCGCGCTATCTGTTATCAGAGTGCGAGCCTTCCTCGAGGAAACGAAATTGTCGTCCGAGGCACTCATTCTTTTCGCCTCGGGCAGCGCATTTCGCGCGGCCGAGATTTTATGTTAATTATATTAAATTACGTGCGCTCAACCAATTTCAATGAGCAATGTGTTTTCTAAGGGCTGATTATTATCAGGTACGATTGCGCTTCTCTGTCTTATTATCCCCATAGTAATTACATTTTTTGTTAGCTCTTAATTACCAGTTCCGTTTCAACAACGAGTTTATCTCGGAGGCCAAGCCTTATCGCACTTTCGACACCTGCTGGGTTCGGCGTTTTGCGGCCTTTTGAAGATGCTTTTGCTGCCTTTTTGGGGATGCTTCTGCAGCAATTTTCTGCGCATCCTTGGCGATTTCAACAAGGGTTGTAGCCGTTCACGTCCAGCTTATTTTGCGAGGTTAGTTGTGCTGTTCCGAGATTTATCGTGTTTTTGATAACTGGTTTCTCCATTTATACATTTTAAACCCGTCAATATTTAAAACTTAAATTCATACGTTTTGCAATTATT
This sequence comes from Agriotes lineatus, assembly GCA_940337035.1. Lineage (NCBI taxonomy): Eukaryota > Metazoa > Arthropoda > Insecta > Coleoptera > Elateridae > Agriotes > Agriotes lineatus. The sequence goes on along the minus strand of CALNHX010004495.1, from coordinate 119,839 downwards.
AAAATGTAATGTTCAATTTGATACATGCTCTTGCTTTTTACATTAAATTTTCATGCTTATAGTTAATTATGCACAGTTATAAATCTTGCTATTTTTGATGTGTGTTTCGACCCTATGTAAAAGGTACAGTCACGCTATTTATTTTCAATAGCCTAACAGAAGGTTTTATTAGATGACTGTGATAAGCTTATCCCACGAGTGTTTTTGTTAAAGTTATTAAAATAACCCGAAAGGGGTTCTTAATTTTATGCGTGTCGCAACCTTCAGTTAAAGCACAATGTTGTTATTACATTATTTACATTTTAATTATCCTGATTATTGGTTACTGACTCTTCAAAACTTTTATTAATGATTAATTAAACGCTAGTCACTTGTAGTTTATTTTTCTTCTTGTTATTTGAAATCTTTTGATTTCTGGCGCCCATTTCCATTTTCCTTTCCTTTTTTGAAGACATTCCAGGGTACATAGCTGATGATCTGAACCTACGATCTAAGGCCGCCGATATTTGAGCTAGTCGGCCATCGCGGTGAGTAAGTAACAGTTTTTCAGAGCTGCCGTGGTGTATAAATGGTAGGGGGGTTGATCTGCGATTTTTACTACCATTGCTTATTTTATTAATTAATCGCAGGTCGGCTTTCTTATTGTTTCACTGGCGACCAACGCTATGGGGCTCTCGATTTTGGTAGTTACATCAGCTGTGTTTACCTGGATGTCTTTATTTATCAATATTTAATTTTGTACTCTTTAAATTTTTACTTCATATGCCATTTTGTAATTTTCACATCTTGTTGTAGTGCACGTATTAATATTTGACTTTCTTTTCTTTTCCTTTCTTTACTTATCCTTTCGTTCGGTTGATAATTGACTTTTCTTCCCTTATCTTTCTTGACGACTGATTGGTTTAGCGGTATGTTTATAGGTAGTGTGATGGACTTTGTTGAAAGGGTATGCTTTGATGAGTGAGGGTTCTGAATGGTTTCTTTGACTGGTTGCGTGTGTGTTTTGGTAGTGTAGTATGTTTGGTTTTTCCTTATCCTTCTTTTGGTTGCGTATCGGTGGGTCGAGGGCCTGCGTGAATTACTTGTGCGGTTTGGTGTAGTTTACTCCATTTTTGGGATTTTTATTTACTTGCCTCGCCGTACTTGTGATTACTAAGGGTCTCGACGGGTTGTTTCCGGGTTGTTCTTTCTGGCTCTTAATTTTTTTTGAATGCGTTATTATGCATTTCCTTTTTTGGATGCGATTTTTGGATGTGAGGCAGTCCTTGTTTTAGGCCCCTGTTCGGTGTAAACAGGGTGTCTATATTTTTTTCTGTGTCCGATGTGGTGCAGGTTTTTCTTTTGTCAGACGTGACAGGAGATATTTTTTGCGTCGGTTTTGATGCGCTATTGCATCTGGTTACGCATTGTTTTATGCAATTTTTTTTGCGTCTTTTTACGCATTTGTCTGAGTGCGGATTTTCCCTTACGATTGAAGGCGGTTTGCTTTTTTGTGTTTCCTCTTCTTTAAGCGTGTCCATGTCTCCGTAAACCCGGGTCACGGCATGGAATGGTAGACCTAGCCAGTCGAAGCTTGGATGAGTGGGTGTGGCAGCGTGAGTTTTTCCGAACTCTGGTTTTTTGGTTCATTTTCCTCTTCTTTCCTTTTCTCTTTTCCTTATGTCCCGTTTTCTCTTCTGTTTTTAAAAGTTGCTGTAGGGTATGTTCCCTATGGATCTTGCATTCTAGTGCTTTTCACTTTCCTTTTACTTACCATTACTTCCGTCTCATTTGAGGATTTTTTCAAAAGCGCTTTGCTTATTTGGATTTGGACTATGGTATTATAGGATATTGTGACCGTGGAAACACCTACAGTGTCCCTTTTAAAAACTTGTTTTTTGTGCTTTTTGTTTCTTGCTAGGGTGGTAGGTTGGGCATGCAGGGAAGGTCACTGTTTGGGAACGTCATCATCTAGTTCTTCCCCTTTGTAACGTATAGGGTGGTAGGTTGGGCATGCACGGAAGGTCACTGTTGAGGAGCAACGTCATCTTGTTCTCTCTCTAAGCAACGCTAGCAGTTGGGCTCGTTTCTTTCCATATTTTGGGATATTTTTTAGAGTGCTTTCCCCATCCGTGCTTGTGTTCGCTTAGTACCTTGACCGATTTGTTTTTCAAATCGTTGTTCATGGCTTGTTAGCTATGTTGTTTTTTATTTGATTTTATACTTGTTTCGGGTTTTTTCATTTTATTGTTATTTGGGTTGGTTTTTTCGGCCTTGTGGAGATTTCTGGGGGTTGGGACGAGCGATTGTGTTGCCATCCGACTCAGTGAGGGAGCCACATTCAGTCCGTCATCGGCGCGCCTTTTCCATCTAGCTGCGACGACTGGCTGAATGCCCGAGCGGGGTTTGGTGGTTGTGCGGTCGTTCCCTCCAGCTTCTGGGGTCCCTACCTAAATTCGGGGCGGGTATGGTTTTTAGGATCTTTTCCTGGGTTTTCACCCGAATCTTTTTTCGCAGTACTTACTGTGTTTCATTTTTTAAGATAATTTTTTTACTCTCATACTTTTTGATGTTGGGTTACTTTAGATTTGGAGTGAGTGATGATGATGGGGTGCGAGTTTTTCGAATTTTTGTGAATTTTTCGGATGTTTGTAGGAAGGTGGATTGTGTCCTATGTGATGCAGTCGGTTATTGCTGTGTTTAACAGTTTTTTAGGCTTCTGTCCGGTTTAGACAGAACGTCTATTTTTTTTGGCGGTGTCCTATGTGGTGCCCCTGTTATTTTTAAGCCGATTTATAAGGGTTGTTTCCCTTGGCTTATCTTCTCGAAAGAGGATTTTTTCGATAGCGTTTCGCTTTTGGTGTTGGCATCATCGATCTCATTCTCGAATTCTTTGGTTTCCTACATTTTTTTAATGTTTTCATATTTAAACCTTTTTATTTCTTTTGGCCGTGGGGAGTGAAACAATTTTTTGGCTTTGCCTAATTGTTTCGCCATTTATCCAATTATTTCAGGCTTAACCTATATATTTTTAGTTAAATTATAATTCCTTTTGCATTTCGAATTCGTAAATTTTCCAAACCAACGCATTTTGTACCTGCATCAAGTTCTTATCGTTTGCGCAATGCCCTCTCTGACCCGCGCTATCTCTTATCAGAGTGCGAGCCTTCCTCGAGGAAACGAAATTGTCGTCCGAGGCACTCATTCTTTTCGCCTCGGGCAGCGCATTTCGCGCGGCCGAGATTTTATGTTAATTATATTAAATTACGTGCGCTCAACCAATTTCAATGAGCAATGTGTTTTCTAAGGGCTGATTATTATCAGGTACGATTGCGCTTTTCTGTCTTATTATCCCCATAGTAATTACATTTTTTGTTAGCTCTTAATTACCAGTTCCGTTTCAACAACGAGTTTATCTCGGAGGCCAAGCCTTATTGCACTTTCGACACCTGCTGGGTTCGGCGTTTTGCGGCCTTTTGAAGATGCTTTTGCTGCCTTTTTGGGGATGCTTCTGCAGCAATTTTCTGCGCATCCTTGGCGATTCCAACAAGGGTTGTAGCCGTTCACGTCCAGCTTATTTTGCGAGGTTAGTTGTGCTGTTCCGAGATTTATCGTGTTTTTGATAACTGGTTTCTCCATTTATACATTTTAAACCCGTCAATATTTAAAACTTAAATTCATACGTTTTGCAATTATTAAAATGTAATGTTCAATTTGATACATGCTCTTGCTTTTTACATTAAATTTTCATGCTTATAGTTAATTATGCACAGTTATAAATCTTGCTATTTTTGATGTGTGTTTCGACCCTATGTAAAAGGTACAGTCACGCTATTTATTTTCAATAGCCTAACAGAAGGTTTTATTAGATGACTGTGATAAGCTTATCCCACGAGTGTTTTTGTTAAAGTTATTAAAATAACCCGAAAGGGGTTCTTAATTTTATGCGTGTCGCAACCTTCAGTTAAAGCACAATGTTGTTATTACATTATTTACATTTTAATTATCCTGATTATTGGTTACTGACTCTTCAAAACTTTTATTAATGATTAATTAAACGCTAGTCACTTGTAGTTTATTTTTCTTCTTGTTATTTGAAATCTTTTGATTTCTGGCGCCCATTTCCATTTTCCTTTCCTTTTTTGAAGACATTCCAGGGTACATAGCTGATGATCTGAACCTACGATCTAAGGCCGCCGATATTTGAGCTAGTCGGCCATCGCGGTGAGTAAGTAACAGTTTTTCAGAGCTGCCGTGGTGTATAAATGGTAGGGGGGTTGATCTGCGATTTTTACTACCATTGCTTATTTTATTAATTAATCGCAGGTCGGCTTTCTTATTGTTTCACAATCTACATAGTATTATAAAGGTTTTTTAAGTTCAGCATTAAGAGAAGAATTAGCACACAGACTATTTTTTCTTTTTTATTGCATTCATGTCTTAATTTGAAATTGCCGTTATAGACATGTTTAGAAATCTAGTATACAGGACGTTGGCAAATAATTAGGGAATTTTTTACACCCAAAATAATAAAGGAACATTATGGGGAAAATAGATCGATGAAATCTGTAAAGGGGTTTATACGGAATTTTCCTCGAGCGAATGACTTAAATTTGCAAATAAAAAAATCTAGTCCTCTGGGATCCGAACTCCGGGTTCCCAGGCGAACGAGATTAATATTTGGAACCCAGTTTCTAGTCCGCTGCTTGGTTCCGCCGCTTGCAGCTGTTTAAACAACTGAGCCACGACCATGCTCGAACTGTACGAGTTTCCGCTATGTTATAAGGCACCACACCATTCTGCCCCATTTGCGATGTTTATTCTTCGTCTATTAGGTCTCATTTTCGCCAATGATAAAGCCTGAGCTATGTGTAGATGATTACTTTTATTTATTTCACAGTTAAAGTAAAAATAAACAACACTTTCTTAGTCTTTCAGAAGAGGGGAAGTAAAAATTATCTTTACATCATTGACTAACATTTGTCGTATGGCGATCTACATAGCGCTTAATAACTAATTATAAAATATATAAATATAAGTATATAGGTGTATACATCAGACAGTCAATCTATTACTAATATTGTAAGTGATTAAAAATTTATTAAAATATTAAAGCTTTTGTTATTATTGTAGTTCCTTGTCCTATAGATCTATGTCCAGATCGGTCAACCATTTGATAGCTTCAGGGGTTGCCTTTATAATTTCGTCCCAGTTTCCTTGGTATTTACGGAGGGGGCAATCTTGTACTATATGGGCTACCGTTTGTTCTGGCACTCCACAGTCGCAATTGGGTGAGTCGAATATTTTCCATTTGTGGAGCATGGAGTTGCATCTACCATGGCCGGTTCTAATGCGGTTTAGTCGGCACCATAGGTTGCTGGGCAACTGCATTCCTGGTAGAGTGGCAGTTGGATCTCGAAGACCATTTTGGTTAAAGTTATTATTTAACGTCCATTTTGATTTCCATGCTCCCTTTAGGTCTTATTCTTCGCGTTGTAGATATATTTCGTCAGTCCATATTGGATTTCGGGACTTTAGGCGGGAACGAGGAGGATTATCCTGTGTTTTATGGATTGGGAGCGTTCTAGGAAGGTCAGTATCGTTTATTTTGTTTATTTCGTTGGCAGTAGCTTGCTGTCTCCTAAGATCAGGAGGGGCAATGTTGGTTAAAGCGTGGAGCCAGGGAATAGGACTGGATTTTAGAGTTCCTGACACGATTCTAAGAGTGTCGTTAAGGTGTATGTCAATCTTGTTTACATGGGCACTTCTGTGCCATACTGGTGCGCAGTATTCTGCAGTGGAGAAAACTAGTGCTTGTGCTGCTACTCGTAATGTGTCTGCTCGTGCCCCCCAGGTAGTCCCCGCCAGTTTTCTGATCATGTTGTTCCTGGTCTTTAGCTTTTGGGCAGTCAGTGTGATTCCTAAGTATTTAGGGTTGGGGTTATGTTTCAGCCTTTTACCGAAGAATTTTACATTAATCTCAGTTTTAGCTTGTCGATTATTGAGGTGGAAGACACTTACTTCAGTCTTAGATGAGTTTGGGCATAGACGCCATTTTCTATAATATTGGTTAAGCGTTTCTAGGTCTGTTATTAGGGTATCTCCGCCTTCCTCCTTGCGTCTGGTTTGTGTAGCTATGGCTATATCGTCAGCATAGCAGAATTTTTGAGAGTTGGTGTCTGGCATATCACTCGTATATAAGTTAAATAAAAGAGGGGCCAACACTGATCCTTGTGGTAAACCGTTTTTAATGGTATATGATTTGCTTGTTGTTTGGCTCAATGTGACTTTAAAATATCGGTTTCTTAGCATATTCTCCAGGAGTTTCGTTAGTTTGGCGCAGGGGATTGTCTGTTTTAGTTTTAGAATAAGCCCGTCTTGCCATACTGTGTCGTACGCGGCAGTTAAGTCGATGAATGCCACGGATGTTTTTAGTCCCTTCTAGAAGCCTGATTTAATGTACGATGTTAGGGCCAATACTTGTTCACAGCAGCTTCGCTTCGACCCAAAACTCGCCTGTTCCGGGGGGATTACGTTGTCTATTGTTGAATATATTCTGTTGTAGATTAACTTCTCTAGGAGTTTGTAGCAAACGCTAAGCAGTGCGATAGGGAGGTAGTTTGCTACGTCATTGCCAGGTTTTCCTGGTTTAAGAATAGCGAGGGTTTGGGCGATTTTAAACTGTTGGGGTACGAGTCCGGTGTTTAAAATGTCCGTAAGGAAATATTGGGGCCATTTTTTCCAAATATCCCTAAATGTCTTAGAAATTCTGGGAATATACCGTCCAGTCCGGCTGCTTTTTTCAGTTTTAGAGATTTTATGCACGTTTAATTCAGATTTTGTGAAAGCAGAGGAAAAACGTGAGTTTTCGTCAAGGCGACCATTTATTGTTTTAGTTTCTCTTCTGACTTCTTTTTCAATGTGTTGGTCGACTGGGACTTTGTCTGCACGCTGTTTAATATGCATTGCAACTTGGGTAGGAATAACCTCTGGGTTTTGCTTAGTCACAGGGGTTGCGGCTCCGAGTCGGCGTAAAAGGGACCACCCTTTTTTACTAGAGTGGGTGAAGTTTATGTTTTCTGTAGTGGTTTTCCAACTTTCTCTTCTTTCATTATTAAGTGATTCTAGAATTTGATTACCTAGGTCAGAATTTCCACTTGTTTTATATTCTTTGTATAGTTCTTCCGTTTCTTTGTTCCAGCACGGTATGTATTCTTTCCTGTACCCACGTGGTATGTTTCGTTTTGCTGCTCCGATCAGGACGCCACAGAAGCGTTTATTGACTAAAATAAACATTCAAAATAGCTTGCTGCCGTTAGTTTTTATGTAAAACTTAAATAAAATCAGATCACAAGAGGAAAAAAGCAATGAAATTGTATAGACCACGGTGAGCTACCACTGCTGCGATTTAAATATAAAAATATATAGTCTTTCCAGTTGCTTCATTTAAAATTAGTCTCAGCTGTACCTACTACAAGCAATGTCAGTTTAGTTAAATTTGATTTACGGCATTGGGATTTTATTAATTTTTAATTCTTGCATACGTTGATTTAAAATAGATCTTCTGCGTAATATTTTAAGGTTAAAGGTTGAAAATTGCTTGATAGTAGAGTTAGACAATAAGTCCTAGTGAGTGCCGTAGTCAGGAATTTCTTTTGGAGCGACTCATCCCCTGAATTTTGTTAGGCAGCGGCCATCTTAAAACGAAAAATAAGGAGTATATTACAACTTAAGATAATCTCTTATCATAAGAAAGCAAAATTAATTATTACCAATGGTATATTTTAATTTTCAAAAGCAATTTTGATTTATTTCCCTGTCACGATTTGCAGAAATTCTCGCAAATAACAAAACATCTTTGAAGCAAGTATTGGAATAAATTTACGCTCTTGGAATGAATATGTACGAATTTACATTGAAGTAACTGCAGTATACATAGAGTTGATTTGCCACTTTTCATTCTCTATAAGTATGGCATGGTTCTACCATATTTTTTTTAAATTTCAAAGGAGGCCTCAGCCCCTCGAGCCCGCTCTTGCCTACGTCACTGGTTATAGGATTGAATTGGTCTCACATACAGAACGAGTCCTTGTAGAGGTATCAAATTTACACATTTTCAAATTGTCAAAACTGATTGTTTTTCAAAGAGCACACCTGTACTTTTTTACACATTGTCTGCTAACAATGTAATATTTTTTAATTGCAAGCTTTATATTTTTCTTTATTAAATTGCTAAATAAATTTAAAAAAAATGATTTGCGACGTTGTAAAGTACATACATAAAAAAATATGCCGGCGTACGTTCATTTAAAATTTATTTCATACGTAATATTTCAAGGTTAAAGGGTTAAGAAGGTTTAAAATTGCTACATAGTTACGTAGAACCGTGATAAATACTTACATAACATAAAATTTTGTCACATACAGAGCGAGTCTTTACGGTAGGATCAAATTTAAGCATTTTTTAGATCTTCATTGCTATTCCTATCATATAATTTAAAAAATAGCTGTGCATATTTTCAGTTTCGCACAAATGGGGTTCATACGGTTCTGCATAAATCTGTCCGATTTGAAATTATTCTTGAAGTGCAATCTTTAAATTATTCACACCAAAAGTATTAGAAGGTTATCATCCGACGCCTTGCGTTGCTTATTACCAAATCTAAATTTGATGATCACACGCTTGAGTCAGACTAAATGAAAAATTGGAAACGCCATTCCGCCCACTGCATATCGCTGGTAGCTGTTTACTGCCTGATTTTGTTAGTCTTTCGAAATGTTCTAATCGCGTTAGAGCAAATTGAATTGGGACTCCTGCTGAGTGGATGAAAGGCTGCACGCAAATCCGAATGCCAAAGTGTCGATAATATCGCAGGATTTGATTGATGGCTTAATAACCGGCACGGTTTGCATATTTACTTTACGGTATTTCACTAACAGTAAATTTTAATATTGCAAGTGCAGCTACTTCGAACCTAAACTAATTATCTGCAAAAATTTAATGATATGTGAGGATAGATTCTGTCTTTAGTTGGTGGAATTGCGTTTGCTATATGCTCAAGCTTGGTTTGTTCTTCTTATAAGAAATAGTCCTGACACGATGGATGATTAATGTTAGAAAACAGGAACTAAAATAAGCAAAGACGACGACGTTACTTAGCAACTCCTCTGCATTTGTCGACTATATGGCATTTTAAATAAAAATATATTATTCCTGTTTCACTTTACATCCACTGCCTGTTCGCATAAAAATTATATTGATCACATTACGTAAAGGTTGAAGGCTGGTATAAATACCGAAATGACGTTCCTGTGTCGCAAATGTGAGTGAGCATAGCAACTTTCCATGTTCTACGGCAAAAGTCTTGGAGCGTTGGGCCCATTTATTAACCCCCGGTTTTCATTAATTAAAAAATCTGAAGCACATTCGATTCCTAGAGAAGAAAATTAGCAATGGCAAGCATCAGGAGAAACTATGATTAAAAATGGCTACCCGGAACGTACAGAATATTATTACAAACGAAAGAAGAGGCGAACTGAATAGATATAAAGTAGACGTAGGTGTTCTATTAGAAACAAAAGAATAGAAGATGTGTAGACGAAAATGGTAATCTCATGCGTTTGAAAAATGGTTAACATCTACTAGCGATGAAGGGGTCGAATCAAATATGGAATCCCTTAAGCATCACGCAAGCCGATACTATTGACAAAGGCAAGCCATTTTATAAGAATAATAGAATGCTGAGGTACATGATTGAAGGAGAAACAATAAATCAGATTCTTAGAATTATGAGTGGCCAGTAGACACATCAATAGAACTTCCTTTAGACGCTGCATTACCAAATGTCGGAATGAAAAAATTGTACTCTTAGAGAGAAAGGACGTTTACATATCGTTTATATATAAAAAAGACTAGAACTAATCATTGGCTAAGTTGTTCCGACAAAATTAAAATCAGAAGAGAAAATTCGATTTCGTGTTGGAGTGAAAATGAGCTATTGGTAAAGCAACACATTTAACGTGTGCTACATTTTGAAACAGACAAGTAATGAAAATACAAGTGCTTTCAGCTAGCTACAATGGGACACGGGCACGGTTTTATTCTGAAAGAGTGATATCTTAAATTGATTTAATTAACGTTTCTCTCTAAATCAATAAGGAACGTCAAAAGTAGGTAATTATTATTATTTGGGGACACTAGAAATTAAATCTCGCATCATCAACAGATTATTGGCATTATTGGCAGAAGGAAACGACCTCGGTGAAGGGGTCGTTAAAATTGGTACAGCTGCAGACTTACTTGTACTCGGCCTGTCATCAACCTTTAATTAATTCATGCAGTTCCCTGAATGCACCCCTTATGTGATGGGAGAACTTCCTCTCGGATGTTCGTCGGAACGGCAGATTTAGGTCCCGGGTGGTGTAACTTGAACAAGCGTCCACGTTCGATCAGCAGAGTTAAGCAACGCTCTTTCTGGTCAGAACTTGGATGGGAGTTCCATGGCTGCTTCTGTAGGCGCCTCGTGATACGGTTGTCACGGAAATAGTTGGTCCCGGATGTCATTATAACATCATGGCAATCGTTAGTGGGGTTGGAAGTCCCCATAAAATGTACAGCGACGGCTGTTGGCTGAGTACCAAAGTAAAATAAAAAACAAATACGGGAGTTTGACCTGGAACGCACTAATCCTCGGAGATATTTACCGGGACGACACAGGTGCGGAAATTCACCTTCGGCACGAATGGCCCTCGAAAAATTCGACTATACTATAGCCGTAGGCGTTCGGCGGATAGCAGCTCACGATGACGTAACCAATCAACGTATTTAAGCAAATCGAAGTTTATTAGCACTTCGGATAAGGCCGATAACTAAATAGCCACGTCAAATCGCTAGGTTCTAGAGCAGCGTTTCTGTGTCGATTCGGGCGCCGAACTACTAGTCGTCGCTGGGCGTTCAACAAACATCCCCGCTTACGGGGCGAGATCATAGGCGCGGCCGCGGTGCCTTAAAAATTTAAATATCTTAGCATGAGCGTATATCTTTATAAAGCCTAGGATAGTGTCCCATTATGCAAGATGTGGGAAGACATGGAAAAAGCAAATATTAGTCAGCCATTATATGTAAACAGTGGGGGTAACTAGTAGGGGCTCCTTTTCGATATTGAAAAACAGTTTTTCTTCAGAGAAGGGACTGCCTTGCCTACATGGAGGGTTTTCTTTAGGCCGAGGAGTAGCAACCTATTGGAACCCATTTATCCTTATGTGATAACTCGCGCTGATTGCATACAGAGAGCATTCCAAAAGCGGCTTCAGCTAGGACATCACGCCAGATGTCAATGCATTACGCCGTTGGGTAAAGGCAGATGATAAAGCCACATGAAAAAGGGCATTCCGCCGGATGGTAAATGCCTTATTACCACTTAATTAGAACCAAGAACAACAAAAAACTAGGATAGATCTTAATCTCTGAAACTTCTTTGTGGCGTGAATTCACAATTCATATTCCATATAAGAATATGAATTAGGATAGATCTTACCAAAGATAGAAATCGGCTTCACCTAAATTTTCAAGCGACGCCGACGCTTCTTCACTACTAGAAAAATCTCAGTTCAGGTACGCCTATTATCGAAGATTGCCCACGTGCGTTTATATTAGAGATATGAGCCAGCATCTAGAAGCAAATCGCAAAGAACGCACAAATGGAATAGACGTTACACGGAGAGCGGAACGGGAGAGGTAAAGGACACTCAATTTGCAATTGAAAATAACTTAACCATTATGAATACCACATACTACGTGGATATCTCCTAACTAAGAAATTAAGAATCAAATCTACTACTTTCCTCTCTACAAGACATGGAGATCATCCATTCTAAACGTAAAAGTCAAACAAAACGCAGAACGCGGATCTCACTATCGCCTATTGATCGCAGACTTTACAATCAAATTACATTGACTCATTGAAATAGTAAAAAGAAAATGAGAATCTTACAACCAGCAGACTTAGAACAAGCCTTATTTGAACTTAAACAACCAGAAGATTCCAATGACTATAACCAACTCTGGGCATTGGATTGATGTCCTGTAGCAAACTTAAGACAAAGGCAAACGCAATGAATGACCGTTATAATCTTTCAACTGAAGAAAAACGCGGAACCATTAAATTATTCAACATAGCCCCAACGGACAAAGATCTAAAGGTTCACTAACTCAACGGAAAATCAAACAAAGATCACAAGGAAATTAAAGTTAACATATTAATAATATTTTCACTGAAATACAATACTACGCTAACTAAAATAATACCAATTATCTACAGAATAAAGTAAAATACTTATCATGTGAATTCAAACCAACAACGCAAATAACCCACGAAATGGAAAACGTCGTAACTTATCTAAAAGGAATCTCCGAAGTTTGAAGAAAATACTGCGTTGGGCTATACTACGTGCGACATCTTGAGGAAGACACTGGGTAGTATGAGCTTGAAAACATCCTTAAGACTAAGGTACAAAAGTCATCAACAAACCTGTAAAAATAATGGGAGAAAAAGGTATAAGCATTATGCAAAAAATATGTCGGTGTATATGTACATCTGGAAAATCGGTGGAAAACTGGGTTAAATCCTTGCTAATACCCATATATGAAAGGGTAACTCCTACTGTGGTAATTATAGAACCATAGCTCTCATTCCACACACTAGTAAGATTATGCCCTACGTACGCAGACAGATTTCAGACTATAGTATTCTGGCTTTATCACTATAAAATATGCAACTGATCTTATACCTCAGAAAAATAATTAAAAAAGACAAGGAAGTTTCAAGTAAAAATATTGCTAACACACTAACACACTTTAAGCCTTTGTGATTGTAATACCAATTAATAACATTTCAAGCATATCAAATATTATTTTATAAAATGTTTCAGAAATGTGCTAGTTTAATTTTTTAAAATTATATAAAATAACATTGGCGATAATAATGTTTTGTAAAACGGTATTAAAAATAGTGTTAGCCTCTATTTGAACAACAAAATGTAATCATAGCAGGCTTGGAAATAATGTAAAAATGTAAAAATCGAAGACAAACAATTGGGGAAGCGAAGCCAAGCTGTGAAGTGTTGTTAATTTTGGCTTCTCCAATAAATAAACATTAATACTTGAATAAATACTTTTTTCCCAATTGAGTATGTTTGAAATTAATTCTATATCCTTTGGATACGCTGTAGTGGGTTGCATTAATTCGTAACACCTCTGCAGAGGTTTATAAAACGTGTTTAATTTGTGAATCCAGTGTGAGCTGGTTTGTCAAGATTTTGTACGAGGTACGAACCCTGTGAGCTAGAGGTAGGAAGCCACCTTCATGGGAAGCAGTTGGAACCCTCTGTGTTAGACAACGGCTGAACTGAAGGCGTTTGTCAGAGCGGTTGAGCAACAAGAGTTGTTATTCAGGGCATCATCAGCATGTATCTGCAGGCCAACGGAGAAAGAGGGGCCCAGGAATCGTGGGACTTGCTGAAGGCTCGAGTTACGCCCTAGTTTCCATAGCAAAAGCAACAGAAAGGTTAGAACGCAGACGCATCTATTGAGTGGTTTTTGTTAGTGACGCGTAATCACTTACTACTATTATTATCACCTAGGCAAGGCTTTAATTACGTAATCACGGATAAGTGTCGAGGAAAGGCGAACTTGTTTTGCGAAATTGTGAAGTTGGATCGCCATATCTGAATTTGGTTCCCATTAGTTGCCACATTGCCGTTAAATAAGCATTGTTCAAAGCGGTTAGAATTTTAAATTATTAAAAATATAACACTACAATATCTATGCTTTGCCGACAAAGTCAAATGGTCTAAATTATGACAAATATTAAAAGAAATTAGAACACTGCGACACTTATTAATAATCTAAGATGGTTAATGAGATAACTATATCAGAGGAGCACAGTCTCTATAAGCGTAAATAACGCTTAGTCAGCACCATTTGAACATTTAGCAGGTGTACATTAGGGGCGAATCTTGTCAACCATTTTGCTAAATACCTCTTGCTTCAGTTCTGATTTCTTTAGGTAATGTAGTAACCAGCGTAATGTTTGTTTCCAGTCTTCTCTATTCCATAAATAGTTCCATTTTACTGTGTCGAGTACTTTACAGTAATCTATAAAGCATATAAATAACGGATTATTTAGTTCACGAGATTTTTCGATTATTTTCTATTTGTCGAATGTATATGTTTTCGAATTCCCCTCCTTTGTCTGAATCCCGCTTGTTCTGCTGGTATTTGTGGTTAGATGTAGGTTTTCAGTCTCTCGTCTATAACGTGTAGAAGCATCTTGCTTGCGTGTGATATCAAGGCGATGGTTCTGTTGCTACATTTGTTAATATTTCCTTTTCTATGTATAGTTGCTAATGTGGATTTAGTCCATTCTTGAGGGTATTCTAACTTCTATTACATAGCTAGTGGAGTATATTTATGCTTGCTTCGCCTGAAGCCTGCATCAATTCAGGACCTGGTGATTTCTGTTCTTAATTTGTTGCAAGTTGTTTTCTTTCGCTTCCAAGAATATCTGGTTCGTCACAGTCGTCTCTAAATATGCTCTTGTTTAATACCTACACCAAGAATATTGAGGTGTTTAAGTATTTCTTTCGCCTACCGGTTATAGGACACGTTTAGCACGGAAAGCTTGGCGGGTACAGGTTTTTGTTTTAGGATGGAGGCATTCCCCTTTTTGTGGCCAAATAGAGGCTTTTCTTCTCCCGTTGTCGTTTTTTCTCGAGGTGTGAAAAGCTAGACTCATGCTCTTAAGGGAATTTTAGTTTTTGGCGGTCCTAGGGTGCACTAAACAGTTTGTTGTGGTTGAGATGCTGGAAAAAAATGTTTTGTGTGTTTGTTCGTACAAAATTGCTATCTCTGTATCTGTATCTATGTTATTAATTTTATTGTTTAATCAAATCCTTTAATGTTATTAACTACTAAATTAATTAGTAGCAGTGATTTTTCTAACAGAAAATTGGTTTATATTGTTTTGAAGTTAGCTTATGTTGGAGCTAAACTAAGTCGCTCATTTGGTAACCCAATTTTTACATAGGTACCCAAACCATTTTAAACTTAATAATTTCATACTTGACTGCTACCACACGGTTCGTATAGCTTTTAGTTTAGTGTGGAGAAATAGATGCAGGCGCCGTAATAAGATACACCCCTTATAAATAAACTTACCCTTTATTTGGGTAAAGTGTAAATCACATTCAGTATGTGAAACACTCATTTTGAATTGCTCGTTTAAGGAATTCGCATTATTATAAAACGTTTCAAATCCCTCAGCAGCAATTACTCTTCGGTAGAATTTTATAGGTGACGTGTTAATTTGGAGCTCCTAATAAAGTACGAGTATATAGATCTAGTTATTGACTAGTTAGGTATGAGTGTGTGATATTTGTGTGTTATTTACTATTTCTTACGAGACTAATTTATTTGCTCATATTATTAGTTAGCAATTTCTACGGGCAGAGAAACGCCGAGCTAATAGGAAACTGGTTTTGCAAAGCTATATTTGGTCGAATGCAGTTTTCTGCTCAGTACAGTTTTCTACAAACTGCAACCTTTCCGCCAGGTACAGTGGTTCATCGCTGGATGGCGATATAGTTTTCCATCATTTCCTGTCCGCAAACATTTCACAAAGACGTTTTGGACGTTTGGTCTTGATGCGTAAAAATGTGTGGCCATCGGCCGGTTTAAACCTTCCTGAGATGGTTTGTTGAGCTTCTTGGATTGCTAGCTATGTCAGGCTAAGGCAGGACAATCGATTAAGGCATATTTTGACCCGAAAACTGGACAGATGAATTGAGAGAGTGAGCACATTTTTGAGGTTGTGTGAATATTCTGGCAGATTTTTCTGGTAAGGCATTTTATTCTTTGGTGGTTAACTTGCTAATTTGAAGTGTATGTATAGCCTTCACTCTACGGGCTAAGCTGATCGATTCCAGTGGAATGTCTTCAGAGTAGCCGGCTGGCTCCCAGCTCCGGAGTGGAATAAGAATTGTCTTGGTACCTTGTCCACCTTACGTGCAGGCAGAAGGGGCTGGAATTAACGTCGCATCTACCTCGTGCTGCATGTGGAGATTATGTCCAGTTTTGGAGGGTTTGAGCCAACGGCCTTATATTTATTTAATCTATAAATTTATATGCAATCGTTTTCACTGTTTTGGCTTTACCGTTTTTTACCAAATTGTGTTTTATGTGTGTGTAGATTTAGCGCTCAGATGAACAAGGGAACATGGGCCTGAATCATTTTTCGCTCCTATAAATTAGATCTACTAGTTTTGAAGGTAAGTTACCTACGCCCTTCCACTGATTTAGACCGAGTGCATGTTCCGATTCAATATCGGCAATTTATAATGTAACACTTATACAATTACTTTTTACGGTTGCTTGTTAAATACCGGAAATTATATATCGTTTTCTACTACATATGTTATTGCCCCAATGTTATTAACCGTTATTATGTGATATTCGAAGCCCTTAGGGTTTCATTTGCCTTTCGGATTCAATTGAGGCACTTAGTGGTGTGTTTTCTCAAGAATTCAGGGGTGAACGTGCCAGATAAAACCATTTAGCGTCCCTTCAATTTATTTCGGCACCGATTAAGGTAAGTGGAAAACGACCGATTATCCCGAGTTAGTCGGTGGCATCTTTACCGTTTGAGTTAGGCCAAAAATGTTGTAACAGTATTATATCATCTTCCAGTAACTGGGACAGTGGTGTTGCGTTGGATGACAAAAAGATAGCGAACTTGAGCTGCGCTGATTACACCGTGGTTCGTACTGCTGGCGAAGCAGATATGGCCAGAACGTCCATGACGAAACTTGCATGCAGCGGCTCTTCCAGAACCTCACCTTTCAGGTTTAAACAAAACAACTAACGATTAGATGTCGCTTGGGGCCCAAACACTCCTATTTAAACCCCTGAGGCCAAAACTCTGTCACCGACAGCAAAATCCAGGCAATGACGGGCAGGTGGCGTAATTTACACGTCTACACGTCGATATCACGTCCAGATCATTTATTTTCAGATTGGCAGCGACGCGGTACTTACACTTTGCATACAAGAAGCTGCGGGTGGTAATTGACGAGTCAAGCCAGCCAAATTTCTCGAAAGGTCAGAGTTAGCTTCGAGGAGTTCGCTTGAGAATTCAATCTATTATTAAGACTGCTCGCGATAACTAAGTCGTGGCTCAATTTTTATTACTCATAATTTGGAGATATTTGCCGATTAATATTTTCTTTGGTATTCGTAAAGTAACGAATTGTTGCTCTTTGTAGCTTTATGGAAGGTCTCTCAACTTCCCATATAATTTGTCATTATAAATGTTGTCCTTACTAGTCTTCTCAGTGTTACGAGTATAACTCCTCATTAAATAACTGCCAAAAAGCCTCACCAAGAGCATTGCCACGATGATATCGTTAAGTAGCTTGCACCGAAATCACAGTTTGCAGAAGGAGTGATTCAGCTAGTAACTTTGTTAAAGGAATTAATGTTCAAAGTAATTCATTGCAGCTTATAATAAACAAACAAAAATGACTTTAATCGAAAATATATGGGCTGTCTCTAATTCTAGGGTTCGAAAAACAAATGCCATTTCATTAGAGTCCTTAAGTTGGTTCCTTTTATGTGCCTCCATAAATTTGAAAAAAGGTAGGTGCTAGGCCAGAAGTGTAATAAACTTTTCTTTAGCGGGTTTATAGGTTCGAAGAAATTAAAGTCTTCATTAAATTTTGCATATTTTAATGGTTATTACTTGAGTACTTACTTCCATATAGCTGCCTTATAATTGCAACTAAACCTTACCTAGCCAAATCAAAGTTCCATAATCGCGCACACACAGAATATGTGGACTGTACATACATTCGTACAATATTAAGTAATGCTACCTAAGCAATCTACTTAACATTGTAGCTCCATTGAGGGAAAATATTAAGCCTATAGATTTTTCTAACTGTTGGTTGTACAGCATATAAACTCACAATATAATTTACACTGTTCTTATGAACTTGACCTAACATATTATCTATGTTTATTACACTATGAGGTGATCTTATGTCTACAATTTTGTAAGGTCCCTTATACAGGGACCGGCAGAAACATATTAAACATTTTATTTACAATTTTTTCTTTATACAGTGTAATACAAAAAAAAAACGAAAACATACGTATGTTCACAAAACTTGGGGGTTTATTTATTTAAATATCGAGTGCCGGAGATGTCCAATTTCTTTTTCAGAACATTCATTAATACGTCAAACAAAATCTTGCATAACTTTTTCTGGTATATCTTGCCTAATACCGTTAATTTCGTGAAGCTCCCGGTGGCTTTTTATTACAAAGTCAACCGAATTCTCTAAACTTCTGAACCCATCGTCTTATTGTCAAGTACAATGGAACATCCTGCCGCCTGTTGAATTGTCTTCTGAACGCACATTGCACAGTTATTATTGATTCGGTCCTAATAAATAACTCAACACAATAGGATCACCTTTGCACATTAAAACCCATGTTGATTAATTACTTAAACATAAAAAAAACTCCTGATCCTACTTAATATAATGATATTCATCACATTTGTATGGATAAAAACCTTAGTGGGATATTGCACGATAAAATGTTTAATATGTTTCTGCCGGTCCCTGTACAAATGTACCATTTTAGCGTTGAATTGTTTCTTAACAGTTCCTTATTTCCTAATATATATGTTATGAACTTACAACTATCGTCATATTTTGCCTTTCTACTTTGTTTTGACACTACCATGTGATTTTAAGAATCTTTACATGCGTGTTGTAAACGATACTTGAATTTGTATGGATAATTTTCGAAACTGTAAATTGGATTTACTTTATATGCAAAATTTGAAAGTAATGAAGAAAAACTCCCAAAAACTAATTGATGAAGCGTAAAACGAGTTTTAGTATGAATCGTACTATCACAAACAAAATGCGTAACTCAAAAGCTCCAATTGTCCTTGTGTGTCCTCAAATAAGCACCTAAAGCTTTATGAGAATTTTCAAGTTAACTCAAACCTTCGTGGTGATATGCCGTCGAGTTTAATTTATACATTTTTGGAGGTTTATAGATTTTTGAGAATATAGATGCCATAAATTCAATACCTTGATTATTATATAAATCCAGAAAATATTGGTACTAAAACAATATTTTCTGGATTTATATAAGGCAAAATAAAATTTTCTTCTAATGGCTTTGCAACTGTGACAGCTTCCTTATTTGATATTGAGTAACACTCGTAAAATTGTATTAATTCATATTGCATTGTCAAAATATATTTTACTTCCAAAATCGGCTTCTAATGGACCTCCCTCTAGATTTACTTCTGAAACACTCTATGATAGTAAATGTTTCAGATGCCAAAATAATTAGTTGATTTAACACATTAATTTGCTTTCTTTTCTTTTTATTTGTATTATACACGCTGCATTGCCAATATCCAAGAGTTGCTTCTTCATAGCTCCATCATAGAACTTATTCTAGATTTTATTTAAATATCTGTTAGACTGGTTTCTGAAACACTAGATGACGGCAGATGTTGTAGATACTAACGTAATTTGTTGCTATAGGCAAGTAATCTTATTTCTTTTGTTTGTGTTAACTTAGTGCTGTAAAAAGCACCTTTTCCATTTTTCCAAAGTGTCTACTTGATACATTCATCTTAGAACTTTTATATTTTATTTAAATTCCTGCCAGACGGACGTCTGAAACAGTAGATGGTGTAGTTGCTAAGATAATTTGTTGTTATAGCAAAATAATTTGATTTGTGTGTTACCTTAATGTTACCAACATCGCTATATTCCTTCGTCGTGGAACTTGTTCTAATTTTTAATTAAATTCCTGCTATACATAATTCTGTAACACTAGATGACAGTAGATGTTTTCGATGTCAACATAATTTCTTGCTATAGCAAAGTAGTCCGATTTCGTTTGTTTGTGTTAAGTTAGTGTTACAAAGAGCACCTTCCCCATTTTCCACGAGTTTCTTCTTGATAGCTTCACTGCAGAACCTCTTCTGGATTTTATTCACATTGCTGTTAGGCTTACTTTTGAAACATTAGAACATTAGATGATAGCAAATATTTTAGATGCCAACGGAATATATTGCTGTTAATAGAAGTTAACAAAAGCGCAAGACAAATTTCACAGGCAATAGGAATAATGGGATTAATTATTACTGCAAAATGCATTCAAATTTTGAATTTTGCATGTACCCTCGCTTTAAATAGAGCAGTTATTACAATTTAAACAACTAGTCACATTTAAAGTTATTGAATTGTGGGTAGTTTTTACTTGATATAAAAGCAAAAACTGGAGCTGAGGGCAACATTCTGCGCCCAATTTGAGGTTAGGTTATTTATTTATTTATTTTTGAATTGATTTCGAATAAAACCTGAGCTGAGGTTAGATAATAATATTGAAGAGTACATATTCACCTGTTTATTTTGTGGAAATTATAACCATTTCAATAACAACTGGTATTTTATTTCTGACGTGCCTTCTGGATGAGGTTAGCGGTGATTATCTTTTAACAAAGGCAAATGAAGTATTTATCAACGTTAGATTTGGATAATTAGAAATAATACCTTCAATTTAGGTGCTTGTTTCCTGGATTTTGGACGTGGAGAGCAATGGACGAGCTGCCGGGCAACGATTTTCCTGTTTGGCAATGTTTTCATCAACTGTACGATTGGTTCCATCGCCAAAAAAGAGGCTTTGGATTCGGCAACAGTAAAGGAATAGTGTCTCCGCTTACAACAAGGGATTTAAACAAACGAAAGTGACCTTCGAGGTTAGTGAAATTTATATTTATTTCGGGTTCAACTTGTTGGTTTGTATTGATGTAAAGTATACTATTTATTTATGTATTGTGACCTGATAAAACGAGGCCACGGATCATTCTATATTATTGACAACGCTAAGCTACTAGTTACATGTATATACAGTACATAATAAAAGTGTACGTTTATCCGAAGTTAATTTCTTTGCAGTAAACGGAGATTTTAATTATTAGTATTTGTCTTTCTATTAGAACCCTTTTGCCATAATTTTACGGTACCCAACGAAAGAAGCGTTTCTATAGCAATATATGTATATGCCGTAGACGTACAGCAAATTTAATCAAATAATCATTTGCCTAGGCATATGCTAAATACTTAGTGCATAGGTCACCACATCGGCATCGTCCGAATACAACGTCGAGCGTGAGCACTGGGCAGACCGTGACTATAACCCCGACCTTGGAAATGCAAAAAAAAACATATCAAGGGCTACAGCTAACCTAAACAAGCTAAAATGATACGCAGTATCATTATCGAATTTCGTTATATGATTGATATTAAGGCAAAGGTTCATTTGCCTAAATTTACTTTATGGCTACGGAATGTACAGGGTGTTCATTTAGTGCCAAGGTATCCAGTTACGCCTTTATTTTCTTTCTGATAAAAAGTTTGATTGATGCTAACCTAATAGGATTAGAGGAGTCACATTTTAAAATTATTTTGACGTATACACAGTATGTCCCGAAGAAGTTTAGCTTAAAAAAATATTAATTTTTTCAAGCGAACACCCTGTATTTCTGTCAAGCCTCCATCGGTTCTATGTTCTGTTCTAACTTTTCTAGTAAATTGCTTTCAGAGTTTCTAGTTTTTGAACTTTTTGGTATTTCTTTGTCGATATCAAGCTTTCATTTAAAACGTCATATTATTCCCAGTTTTCAATATTTCTTCTCTGAAAATTGAGGAGGCTCGTCATCTAGGATACAAAAAAATCTAAAGTGTCATAAAAAAAGGGGTATTTTAATACAGGGTGTTCAAAATACTGGTTCAAATTTCAATATCTTTAATCTCTAGTTTCTCAACCTGTCTAACTGTAACAGCTTATATTTTAGTACAGAAATATATAGAGCCTTAAATTTCCTATATTTTGACCCCAACATGTAAAATTTTATTCGAAAGTGTTTGAGAAATTAAACTTTTAATAAAAATCAGGACGGATCTGTACTATTTGGTGCATGGTTTAAAATAGTCCGGGTGAAAAAAACCGACTTGACGGTTAACCAGATTTCAGTTAACCGGAATTTTTCATAATTTGAACACCGGTAAACGGGTAAACTGAAATCGGATTTTAAATCGGTTCACGAACCGGTTTGTAAACCTGTTTGAGAACTGGTTCATAAACCTGATTAAGAACCGCTTTGTAAACCAGTTGACAAAGCGGTTTCAAAACCTGTTTTAAAACAGCTTTAAAATCCATTTAGGGCTCGATTCAAAAATCGATTCATTGATTGATTTAAAAGTATATTCTTATTAATAAAAATGCGTTTGTATAGCTTCCACATTTTAAAAGTATAAGCAATATGTGTTTGTTAGAGCGGTTTGTAAATCGGTTAATGAACTGGTTTTCACACTTGTTCATAAGCTGATATAGAAGCCGGCTCTTAAACACAGTTTATGAACAGGTTTTATTCAGGTTTTCGGTTAATTAGTTTCCGTACTTTCAAATGTGTTTCTGACCTGTTTATAGCCAAAAACATCGACATCTCAGAGCATCCATGCTTTGTTCACAACGCAGCCGGTGCTTGGCCAAATGTTTGTAGTTCCGCAAAACGTTCGTTATAATAATCAACGGTTTCGCCAAAAAACACGACAGCTGGAAGAATTCGGTTAAAAACAAAACAGCTGTAAAAGTAGTTGAAAACAAAACCGGTAAAAATCAATATAAAACGGCTACAAATGTTTATGTCGCCCATAGTATTAATCTTAATCGTTTACAATATAGTCTAGTAAATATAGCAAAATTCCTTGCAAAAGGTCGGGTAGTTCTGAATTTTTTATATGTCATTTGGGTTGCCATAGTGAGTTAAAATCCAAGTTTTCCACCTCGGCGCATCACCGCGCACAGCGCCACCTCGCAAAAACAGTAAAATGTAAGCACTTGTTTTAGTTTCTGCCGAATATTTCAAAAACTAAAAGTTTTTCGAAAAAAATCCTTCTTACCTTTTTGAAAGTAGAGTAAATTGTCTACAATTTGAGTACAATACGAGCTATATAAGTTTTATAGTTCCCGAGATATCATTTTTCAAAGTACAAAGATTTTTAAAAAATGCGAAAAAATGTTCAAAGCCCATGAATTATGTTAAATATCTCGTAAACTAAGTAGTGTATGTAAAAATATATTAATATCACATTTAAAGTACATTAAATTCGCAACAATTTGAGCACAAGATGACCTTTCTATGTCAAAACTTTCAGAGCTTATGCTTGAAAAATAGTAAAATGTGAGCAAATTTTATTTTTTAGTAATATACGCTTCTCACAAAAATTTTGAGAACACTTTTTTAGCAGTTCAGAAATTTTCAAATTAAAGAGAGACGCAAGTATCAACTGTAGTATATTGTTCTTTCAACATTACTTAACAAGATACAAGCAACAAATATTCTGTTATTTAACGGTTTTTTTGAGTAAGGCCAAATTATTAAGAAGACTACCAAAATCGAAATGTGATTCATCACTTAAAATGTAATGGAAATTTTGTTAGCGCCCGAATACCGAGTCTAATGGTA
Source organism: Agriotes lineatus (assembly GCA_940337035.1). Taxonomy (NCBI): domain Eukaryota; kingdom Metazoa; phylum Arthropoda; class Insecta; order Coleoptera; family Elateridae; genus Agriotes; species Agriotes lineatus. Next base: position 96,239 of record CALNHX010004495.1, on the reverse strand, counting down.
AATTTCGCAATTGTTCCATAAGAACCTCAGCCAACCCCTGAAAAGTCTGAGGTGCAGTAGGACGCTTTCTAATACGCCTGTCGAGTAAATCCCAAACGTGTTCTATGGAATTTAAGTTTGAACTCATGGCTGGCCACTCCATCACTTGGATTTCTTGTTCGTGGAGTTAGTTTGTTGTTAAATTTACGGTATATAATCTACAATTATCCTGTTGTAGGATGAAGCCATCGCCGAAATTGTTCGCAAATGGCACGACACGCTCTTGAAGAATCGTCTCAACATAAATTTGTGCGTTGAGACGTTGGGGAACGACTGTCTATACTGATGCCACCCCATACCATGATAGATCCAGCTCCGAATCGGTCCGCTTCCTGTCTACACGCCGCAGTGTATCGCTCTCCAGGACACGTACACGACCATCGAAAGGAGTTAAGACAAAACCGCGACTCGTTAGTAAAAAGCACAGACCTCCAGTGTCAAAGTTGCCATTGCACGTGTTCACGAGCAAAGATTAAACGGATAACTTTGTGATCCCTGGTCAAACAAGGAGCTCGCACAGGCTTGCGAGAAGTCAGATTGACTTCTTTGAGTCGTCTTCTTACCGTCTGAATGGAAATTGTTACACCGGTGGCATTTCAGAGTACATCTTGTAGCTCACGAGAAGTAGCAGTTCGTCGGCGAAGACAAGAAAGTAGTAGGGCGACTCCAAAACTGGAGCACCTGTCAATCATCCGATTCATTAATCCGCGAATTAAATTGATTGACCTAATTAAATGACCCAATTAAATCCGCGGTTTGATCTAATTAATCACATATGAAATTTGATATGTAATTTTCATGTGTGCTACTGATTAAATTACGCGGCGGCCATTTTTAATTTGCTTCCGGAATTACGTGGCGGCCATTTTCAATTTTTGCGCGAATATTTGAATTTGAAATTTTTCAGATTTTTTTCTAAGTTCAATTTTTTGAATTTAAACTTCCCGGCCATTTTGGTTTTCTGCGCGCACTTCTCTCGCTCGCATTTATTTAATTTAAAAAAGCTTTTTGCGTCGGCCCAAGAGGGATTTGAACCCCCTACGTTCGTGCTTATATCTGGCTTACATCCGTGTTCACCGCTAGGCCACCGAGGCGCCTTGGTTTTTAAGTTTTGAGCAGTGTACCATTTCGCTGTTCTCAGGTCACGCTCCCATATTAAAGGAATTAAACATAAAGTCATTCGCGTCGCGAGCATGTTATAATAAATTTTAAATGTTATTTTCGACTGAATTTTAGTCGCCAGAGCGATGCCTTTTGTAATATTATAGCTCGGTAATTTTTAAAAAATTAAATGGACGTAGTTTGATTCTATAATAAAAAGAAAATGTATTTAACAAAACTGCCACATGCCGGTGTAACTGATAATAAATCTCAAAGAGGCATTACGTCGTATGATCCTAATTATTGCGGAATCTTACGAATTCGCGCGAAATTTCTAAGAAATGCTAGAACAGTTTGATTACGTATTTATACAATTATGAATCGACTGTCCTGCAACTGTTGGATTCTCTATAAAATTTCAAACAAACTTTTTTCTCGATGGCCTGTTGGTCTATGTGCTTGTTTAATTTTATTCTCAAAGTTCATTATAATATCAAAAAACTTTGAAATATGCTTAGAAATAACTCTAAAACTGTTTTTACATAATTTTCGTTATCAAATGCACAACGAGCCTACGTTACTGAAATTTTGCTTCTAGAAATGATGGTGTCAGAACATTTTTTCACCGATATTGTGTGTTTTTATTCTTAATCGATATAATGACACAATTTCAGACGCTTTACTTATAAAATAAAAGCCAAACATGTCAATCTCGTGACAACTAGGGTTCAAATCCGACTTGAGGCCTACGCAAAAAGCTTTTTTTAAATTAAATAAATGCGAGTGAGAGAGAACAGCTGCGATGAGTGAGAAGGAAGACTTCGGCGTGACGTAATCAAATCCAAAAATGGCCGCCACGGATTTCGCGATTCAAAATAATTATTCACATGTGGCTAGGGTTCAAAACCGACTTGGGGCCGACGCAAAAATCTTTTTTTAAATTAAATAAATGCGAGCGAGAGAGAACAGCTGCGATGAGTGAGACGGAAGACTTCGGCGTGACGTAATCAAATCCAAAAATGGACGCCGCGGATTTCGCAATTTAAAATAATTAATCACATGTGGTTAATGTAGTTTTTTAGAAATAAGAGTCGAGTATTGTGAACACATTAATTTTAATAACAATATATTTCTTTATTACAAAGTGTTTGCGTTTTTATTTTCGTCCGTTTGCATTTATACTGGGATTTTTAAAACTAAAATACAGTTCTGATAAATACTTGGAAGGAATGACGAAATACCTTAAAAATGCAGACATTTTGAACGAGTGCAGGAGATAAAGTTACAGTAGCCAATAGGTGCGAGTGAGATAGAACGACATGTGATGTACCTAAAGTTCACAGAGGATGACGAAATGGAAAGTCAGCCCTCGGTCTATAACGTCTTTTTGTAATCACGCCTAGCAACATAAATTTAAGCATGTTCTAGCATTTCAAATATGAAAAATGGATAATAACCGGGCGGTTTCGGGGGTTACACATTACACTAAAAATATAATTAAGATGAAGATGATTTTTGTTACATTTTTTTGGCCCCGGTGCGTTGGTTTTATACAAATCCGTGCGTCATACCTAATAGCTACATCGACTTGTTAGCGCAGACAAGCTGATCCCTGCAGATTCGGTGATATCATAGCAAATTTCTTTGTCTCCGCTAACAACCAAGTTAAAGCCTGCATTTCAAGGCTTCAAATTGTACAAAAACAATTATTCATAATTAGCAAATATATGATAAGCATTTTTAAAAACAGTCACGGTTCATTAAACATATTCTACATTTCTCAAATATGCTATATGAATAATGAACAGACGATTCATAATTGTATAAATACGTAATCAAACTGTTCTAATTTTCGTTGACCATAAAGCAGCCGTACCATTTCAAAGTTTAAAATTTGATATTATAATGAACTTTGAGAATAAAATTAAACAAGCACCTAGACCAGTGGTCGCCAACCTCTTCAATGTGTTGAGCTACTTGTTAATTTTGGAATAAACAGCGAGCTACCCACACGGAAGCCACGTAACGCAACGTAAATGAAATAATCCACAGTTAATTTATCATTATATGTATTTATTTTACTATTTATTTAACTGGTAATACATAATACATAGGTACTAATAATAACTACATTCCTACCTACCAAACGAAGTTGTTTGAAAAATAAACACAAACTTTTATCCAGCCACAACGGCATGTCACGTAAGATTTAAAAATAGTTAATAATAACAACAAAAAAGTAACGCACTATCATGAACATAAACATTGAAAAATAAAAAAGCACGTTCAATGAGAAGGCTGACACTCAGACTCATCGATAATTTTTTTAATGTTTGCAGTATAATTTGATACAGCCATTCGAATACAATTATCCAAATGTTCATCTGTAAGTCGATTGCGATATTTGTTCTTAATAAACTTCATATTGGAAAAAGAAGATTCACACAAATAGGTTGAACTGAATAATGCTTTCACTTTCAAGGCAACACGGCATAGAACTGAATATTTGTCTTTACTTACAATAGGCCAGATACATTTGGTACTTGAGACTAACGATTTTAAGGCTAAATCATTTTGAAAATCAATTACTTCCATTTCTGTTGCAGCGATGTCTTCGCCAAAGTTCTGCATAACACAAGTTGCAAACTGTTGGATATCAATTTCCATAAAGGGTGAAACAACAAACTGCGCTACTAAAGCCATTTCGTTGAAATCCTTAAAACGATTTTCGAAGTTATTCTTCAGGGTAGAAACTATTTCTACATGATATTTGCTGTCATAGGGTTCTAATGGATTTTGAGATATTTTTTCTGAAAGAATAGGAAAATGCTTGGCATCGCTGTTAATTAGGTTTTGTTCCCAAAACTCCAGCTTTTTGATAAATGCTTTTATATCAGAAATCATTTCTGCTAGTTCTTTGTCTCTCCCCTGAAGCTGCAAATTAAGTTCGTTTAATTTCTCGGTAATGTCCACGAGAAAACCAAAATCTCTAAGCCAGATTGAATTTTCTAGTTCCGGAGTCGGTTCATCGCGTTTTTTGAAAAATTGAACTATGCCAGATAGGACATCATTAAAACGTTTCAGCACCCGTCCTCTACTTAATCATCGGACTTCAGAGTGAAGGAGTAGGTCCCCGTATTGACAGTCAACTTCATCGGCCAAGGTTTTGAATAATCTTCTTTGTAACGCTTGAGCTCTAATCTTGTTCACAATTTTTACCACCAGTTTCATAACGTTGTTTAGTTTCAGGAAATTTCCACATAATGCTTCCTGATGGATAATGCAGTGGTAAGAGAGAAATTGCGGAAAAGTTTCATCTTTACGACATAACGCCACCAGACCCTTATCAAAACCCACCATAGCTGGAGCGCCATCGGTTGTCAAGCCTACCATTTTCGATATTGGAATTTTCTCGGAAGAAATAATATTTTTTAAATGAGAAAACAACTCCTGTCCAGTAGTGTGTCCTTTCAGTGGAATAAACTTCAAAAGATCTTCTTTAATCGTAAAATCACTAAAAACCATCCTGACGAACACGGCCATCTGGACAGTGTCAACGACATCTGTTGATTCATCCAGTTGAAGTGAAAAATAAACACAGTTATCTAAGTCAGTTCTTAACTGTAAAAAAATATCATTGCTCATTACTTCTACACGTCTCATCACTGTATTAGCAGAAAATTGCATAGATTTTATAGCTGAAACTATCTCGTCTTTGTTTCTAAAGTTGGCAAATAACGAGTCAGCAGCTTCTAAAAACGCCTGTTTTATCATTTCCCCGTCTTCATAAGGTTTCTTTTTTTGTGCAATTATCTGGGACACACGGTACGATGCTTCAGTTGCAGCCTTATTTTTGTCGATTGTTCTTAAAAATATTGATTGTTGTTCAATTAACTGCTTTTTTAACTGTTTCAGTTTCTCCTTTCTGGCGGCAGAATGTAGTGGGAATGATTTTTCAAAATTAGAATGTACAGTTTTATGATGTCTCTCAATATTTCCTTTTTTAGCAACGGAGACCGAAGTATTACATAACAAACACACATTTTTATCTTTAACTTCTGTAAAAAAGTATTGTTCTTCCCATTCCGAATGAAAGTGGTATGTCTTTACCTTCTTACAACTGCTTGCCATAATATTATTTTTTGTTGTTCACTACTAACCCAACCGCTGGACGTTGGTTACGCGTTCAGTTTTAAACTAAGCGCAATGTCGCCGCGCCGTGCGTATTTATCCCGTTCAAAGCAATCCAGATCGTTCTCGAACACTAACGCACTGGTCCGGCTGGTCGGTTCTAGCCGATTCTAGCCGATTCTAGCTTGATGGCGTCAGCGGCAGATCGCTCGCCGCAACGTTGCCGCTGTTTATGTTTAATATTATGACAATTAGATTTTTTTGTGGAATTTTAAGAAGCTTCTCTGATTTTGTATTTTTTAAATTAAAATCGTTGTGAGAGCTACCAGAATTGCCCCCGCGAGCTACCGGTAGCTCGCGATCGACAGGTTGGCGACCACTGACCTAGACCAACAAGCCATCGAGAAAAAAGTTTGTTTGAAATTTTATAGAGAATCCAACAGTTGCAGGACAGTCGATTCATAATTGTATAAATACGTAATCAAACTGTTCTAGCATTTCTTATAAATTTCGCGCGAATTCGTAAGATTCCGCAGCAATAATTAGGATCATACGACGTAATGCCTCTTTGAGATTTATTATCAGTTACACCGGCATGTGGCAGTTTTGTTAAATACATTTTCTTTTTATTATACAATCAAACTACGTCCATTTAATTTTTAAAAAATTACCAAGCTATAATAATACAAAAGGCATCGCTCTGGCGACTAAAATTCAGTCGAAAATAACATTTAAAATTTATTATAACATGCTCGCGACGCGAATGACTTTATGTTTAATTCCTTTAATATGGGAGCGTGACGTGAGAACAGCGAAGTGGTACACTGCCAAAACTTAAAAACCAAGGCGCCTCGGTGGCCTAGCGGTGAACACGGATGTAAGCCAGATATAAGCACGAACGTAGGGGGTTCAAATCCCCCTTGGGCCGACGCAAAAAGCTTTTTTAAATTAAATAAATGCGAGCGAGAGAAGTGCGCGCAGAAAACCAAGATGGCCGGGAAGTTTAAATTCAAAAAATTGAACTTAGAAAAAAATCTGAAAAATTTCAAATTCAAATATTCGCGCAAAAACTGAAAATGGCCGCCACGTAATTCCGGAAGCAAATTAAAAATGGCCGCCGCGTAATTTAATCAGTAGCACACATGAAAATTACATATCAAATTTCATATGTGATTAATTAGATCAAACCGCGGATTTAATTGGGTCATTTAATTAGGTCAATCAATTTAATTCGCGGATTAATGAATCGGATGATTGACAGGTGCTCCAGTTTTGGAGTCGCCCTACTACTCAAGAATTAACAATATACCGGTCGTCCCGAGTGGTAGTTTTTCTTTCACGGCCTTGTCCAGTTCTCCTGGAATATCTACCCGTTTCTTGGTACCCATACCACGCTCTGCAAATAACAAATGGAGTCGATTGGAGCTGGTTTGCTACATACCGCATATAGCGACCATCTTCAAGCAAAGAAACATCCCTGGCGACTTCAATGGCACTTAAATAACGCATTTTGAACTCAGAAACACTAAAAAAGTTAAAACTGACGTTTCCTGTGTTCTATGACTAATTTGATGAGTTTCGGATGTTTGCTTTGTGGTCAAAAATCTCTTTATTTTTAAACTTTCTTTACATTTTGGCGTCTACGAAGAAAACGAGCAAACGAATCATCTTAATTCTTTTTACACTTTGTCAATACAAGTCTAGAGAATAATATAACAAGAAAACACCCTGCTTCCATTATTTGTAATCCAAATTGTAATCATTTATATCAAGAACCCTCCAAGTCTCGCTTAAAACAAGAATGTCAAAGTCTATATTTACATGCTCAAGGAATAAAATAAATTGATCAAAAGTTTTATTTATGATACGAATATTAATGTGGCAAACCTTTATTTGAGCTAGGTTCCTTGAAATCGTGAAAAAACTGTGTTGTGAGAGCAAACCAACATACTTATTTAACATCTTCCAAGACAATGTAAAAAATGTAAATAAATAAAAATTACCACAATAACAGTGCAAAATAACCCAAAAATCATACAAGAAATGAACAAAACTGAAAGAAATGTGTGAGTACACACATGTTTTGATAAAGTAATCACCTGCACCAGCTATTTATGTATGTTGCCGGTTTTAAGGAACGACGACCTCTAAATTTTAACTTGATTGTTTTGTAACATAGCTGAATCGATTATTCGTTTTTTCGTCTCATCGTTGAAAATTCCAATTACATTTCCATCATGATTCCATACCTTGTCCTTTCCTAACTTCGCCTTTGCCAGTTTGATAAGATTATATCTTGTTTTCGTTAAATCTTCGGCAATTCAGATGTTGCTTCCCTTCAGCAACCTGTTATTTGACAATATTTGGGCCTTCGTGAGGTAACTGACGAATTTTACTGTGATAGCCCGTGGTGTCGATCCTTTTTTCCGGCCAACGCAATGTGCTCGTTCGAGATGATCAGTTATTATTATTGATAGTTTAAGTTTGGATTGCAATACAGATAATATAAGGTCATCCACATTTTCCCTGTCGCTTTCTGGTATGCCGAAAAACCGAAGGTTATTTTGTCTCATGTACTGCTCCAAGTTGTCTGCACGAGTGCCATCTTGTTTCATTTTTATCGAGACATTTACCATCTGTTGCTCCAGATTTTCAACTTGTAACATTCAGCTTATCTTTCATACTTTTTAGTAGTGAGTCTATTTTCGATTCAATTTTAACAATTTTAAACAACGATTCCATCTTTTACTCTAACTTCAACACTATCTCGTCCAGTTCAAGACTTTGAGGATTTTGCCTTGTATCAGGCATAATTATAATTTGTAAATAACTAAAAGATACGTTAGTCCTTGCAAAAAGTTGATACGTACAATGCGCACGAAAACTTTCGAGCGCCACAATGCCACAATTTGTTATTACACGCTTAAATAAGTGTATTACGAAGTTGTTGTTAAGTAATAGTTCTATATTTCAGTGTACACTTACAGTCAGCTTCAATAGTTCACACTTTATTGCAGTTTATCACCATTAGCACTTTAAACAACGGTAATACTTTGCTCTGCTTCACAAACACATCTACTCGGCACACGCCATGTTGGATCGTCGTAATCCCTTAATCAATGTAAGATAACACTATAATTTGGTTTACTGAATCAAAATGAGTGGTGAAGCTTTAAGATATTTTATTGCCTTGTTTATTTATGTTGGGGTGCGACAATAAGGCTACTAGGATCCCGAACAGAACCTAATTTCTTCTGAGTTCTTTGAAAGATTATCTTAGTGCAATTAACACGCTTCGCAAATAAAGATCATAAAGTACATTTAAGAACTCTATTGAAATAGTATTTATTAAAATACATTTATGATAAACACAATATTTTGTAGGATAGCATCCAAAGTAAGATAAAATGTAAAAGTGCACCTGGTCGACAAATAATGCCTTGGCCAGTGGTTTGGGGTAAGTGCAAGGTCTTCATTCAGAAAGGATACTGACAAAGTGCAAGCCATGCTTTTCATGACCAACGTATTTGAAGACACGTTACAGAAAGAAGAAGTGCAAAATAATTAAAGTTTAGTTAATGAGATTTGTTGTAAAAGGTCAATATCAGAGGTATTTGCGTTTTGCCTACAAGGACAATCACTTCACGTTTTTATATATCAAACAGATTTTTATCGCCGTGATTTAGCATTATTCAAATCAAAATCAGATTAAAACGGTTTTGATTTTTTTTTAATATTAAGATGCCATTTGATCAGTTTTTTAACTATTTATGGAACGCTTCTTGGTTTACCCTCATGCGGTATGATAGTTTTTGCTTTTAATATAGTATGGGATCTGTGTATAAAATATTTCTAAACAGTGAAAACCTAAAATGTCTTCATAAGGAAAGATTGAAAATGCCTCTGACACAATTTGGACGATACAAACAAGCTGAAAATAGCATCTCTGATACATGGACCACCAACACGGAGCTCCTAAAGGTTTCGACGAAAGTCTCGGTTGCAAGTCAAGAGAACTTAATGACCGCACAATTGAAGACGCTCGTGCACTTTTAGGCAGAGGTCCTAACGACTCAATTCTCAATAATTGCTTAATTTTTGATTCGCCTCGCAATTAGACACGCATTAATCTCAGCCTGCGCATTGCGGGCCGCGTTATATAAGCGCCTCGAAAGACAACAATAATCCCAGCTAGGCATAGATCACGACTCACGATGCTCCAGTTATTTTTTATTTTTCACGTTTATGGCCAGCGCTAATGCGAAATATATAAGACACTGGTAGCCTCGGGCGAGCATGAAACACGTAATGTTCTTACAAAACTCGGCGAAAAGATGAACTCGGCGTAATTGTGTTTGCATTACATTACCTTTTCTAATCCGTTCCGCATTCTGGCAGGGACGGTGGGTTGATTCCTTCGTCTTAAATAGAAGACATTGAATTCGTAATCATAGATGCTTAACATATGCTTATTCAATGAACAGAAATTGACCCCTAGTGCATGTAACTGCTTAGGGATTATTATATAGAAGGTTAGTTATATATTAAATCACAAAACAACGATGTGGTTCATACGGAAGCTTCAAAAGCCTGGAAGAATACTATAACGTGTACTACCATATTGCAATAACAAAAACGCAATAAAAAATGACAGTAAACTTTTACTTAGCGAATTACTGTAGTGAGATGGTGACAAAATAATAAGATAATGAAATTGTTCTAGATATATTAATTAGTAGCATAAAACCTAATGAAACCAGAAATAATCTATGACTATCGGTATTCAGTAAAGGAAATAAGAGAAATCCTAGACATTTTTGCGAAACTTTTATAAGCTATATAAAAAGGGCTCCACGAATCCGGTAGCTCGGTTGTCAAATGTGACTAGATTTCATCACCTGGCGACTAGAAACTGTATATAGGGTATGGAAATGCTTTACGCAACATAAGGTTTTGAATAGTGTAATTTTCTTTTATTGAAAATCTTAAGGTGCGTAAAGCATTATGCACCCTGTATACCCCATTCCTCTCTATTTGTGATTCTAACTAGGACTTGAATGTGAATATTTTTACCAGTGTATGAAATATTTGCTTAAGTAAAAGTAGATGGGGGGGGGGCAGCTGAGCGTGGGAAAATTTTGATAAGGTGGGAATCTTGTTTTTTTATAAATGCCCTTTTATGGGTATAATGAATCTTTAAATATATTTAAAAAATTTCAAAATTAGACTTTTAGCCCCAAAATGCATCGTGGGAATCTTGTAAAATTTCAAAATTAGACTTTTAGCCTCAAACTTCATCGTGGGAATCTTGTTTTTCCATATTTTTGGAAAAAACGTTGGGATCGGCTGAGACGGGGGAAAATTTTGATAAGCGTGGGAATCTTGTAAAAATTTCAAAATTAGACTTTTAGCCCCAAAATTCATCGTGGGAGCTGGAAGTGAAACCGCAAAGGTGTCATCTTTATTATCTTGTTATCCGCCCACGCAACCGCAAACCGGAAGTGAAACCGTTGCTGATTCGCTTAATCTTGCTCCGGACACCACTCTTGATAATAAACTTAACACAATTTAGAGACAACCGTACTGACCAATAACCGGAAAATGATAATGATGAGTCGTCCGGGAGGCTGTATTTATATCGCAGCTGGCATGTCAAATGTCCCTGGGAGGCGGGGCCAAAAGGAGGAGGAGTGGGGGCCAAGCAACCGCAAACCGGACGTCCCTTTTCAGCCAAGAACGGGAAAACTGTAGGAGGGGTGAGAGAAAGGAGGGGTGGAGAATGGAAGAAAGGCCAGGAAAGGAAAGACGATGAGCCGTCCGAGGCAGCTGTATTTATCCTACAGCCGACATGTCACATGACCCTGGGGGGCGGGACCAAAGTGTAGCTACTGGGATTCTAGACTAAACATGTCTACTGCGCAGGTTTATGAGCATGTCTGCGAGGGTTTTCTGCGCGTAGTTGTGAGACTTGTTGAGACCTGTCTAGCTGGCAGATGTTAAAGTGAGAAACCTGGAATATTAAAATGACTTCTACCTTATGGATTTGAATATAACACAAGACCTTGTGGGTATTTTTAACAGGATGGATTGTTAAATTATCAAGGCATTAAAACCAAGCTGTGTTAATAAAAGACATATAATTGCCGAATATTAATTCAAACGCGATTTTGGTGTCGAAGCGTGCCCCGTACGCATCTTGAATACAAATGCCTCAAGCCCGAAACCCGAAGAGTCAGCGGCTTACTTCCGCATGCCGTTTTCGTAAAAACAGAGCCGCCTTTGTTGTTGTGTTAGCCCCGTTCCGGGGACAGCTGACACTACTAACTATTAAACGCCAGGAATGAAATTGAGAATAGCTCGCAAGGCCGGAGACGTGTACAAACGGTGTAAACAAATACTTAACAGGATAAAGGATGTACAATAAGTGATCGGACTAGGTCTAACAGGCATTTGTCATGTAATGCAAACAAGATATATGTCATTCGTTAGATTAGTTTGTTAGCTATCAAATTATTAACGACGAATACGTAAAAAGCGATTTATGCCTTGCATTAAGAAGTATCATTCTACAAACACTATTTTATTCTAGCCCGTTCTAACGATTTCCCATTATGCAAAATTCTGATCGACTATCTAAATCTACAAAATAGAGAATTCGTTCCTAAGACAAACAATTCTCCTAACCTGCAACAAGCTAGACCTATTGAACAATTTTGTACTATTTGCAGATAGACACAAGAACGTATCGAAAAGTCTCAGCGGTTCAAACGTATCTGGAACAAAAAATCCTCTGAAGTTGAGAAAAACTATGGACATACCCTTATGGTTCGAAGATACGCACTAAAATTTCTAAATATGGAGTAAAGTGTTAAATAATCTACTAATATATAATATAGTTTGTGTGGATTATAGTTTAATAATATTGATGTTTTCTTTGTGTTTATCTAAATAAAATTGATGTTCTTGTACAGTCCGGTAACTTATTATTATACATCCTTTATGCGCGATTACTTAATAACTAATCACAACTTTTGAGTACCAGGAAAATTGTAATGTGATTTTAGACAGCGATAAACAGTTGGGATTGACTGTCTAATATGGATGAAGTCGAATTAAGATATATAACAAATTTATTTGTCAAATTACAAGTCCAGGAGTTAACAGGGAAATCGGAAACCATATTAGTGACGTACGATTAAAATAATTCTTTACGTCTTCTTTGAGCTAGCGAGCACGGAATTACAAGATAGGTAATGTGTTCGACCCTCTGGAGGATTGTTTAAATGTACTGCACAGTAGCAAGCAGTATTTACAAGATGCACCGTTTTATTCTGTGCCAATCGCTTCTATGTGTACCAAGTTAACAGCTGTTGTGTTGTGTTTAACAATGTTTTACAATATGTGTTCTGGGTGTTGACCGGGATGCAAATCAAACTGCGTCCTCTACCCCTGCAGTTTTAACTATTTACCAGTTAATTATTTAGAATTTGTAGACAGCGACGCACACGAGGATAATATAAACATAATACAGAAGTGCTACATCAAAGCTGGAGAGACATTCTTTTCCAAATCCACAACACTGTTCTCTACGATAGCACCGAATGTAAATATTACTGCCTTGGGATTGGTTGATAAGAGTAACGTAGATTATTTAGTGGAAACAAACTCTATAAAAGAAGAATACAAAAATTTGCTGTCAAAAGACCAGCAAGTAAAAGAAACGGAGGATAGACTATGCAGTTACTTTAAGCAAAACCCTTGGAGAAATCTCGATATAACTGGGCTATACAAGATTCCCGCATTTATGGTAAATACTAAGGGAAAAATTCCGACGGTTGGTGTACTAGCAGAAAAAGATGGAAGCAAAAGTTTATACTTCTTAAAAGGGCATTTTAAACAACATCTTATAAATATTTACGACAACAACAAAGAGAAACTTAGAGAACAGGGATACATTTGTATTCCATTTAATGGATTATATATTGTATGTTTGCCAACAGAAGAACCGTTTATAAAATTTAAAACTAATGGAGTTTCTACGTTTAATGGGCACTCATTCCCCAAAGTAGAGGAAGTTGAATTTTACAGCGGAGAATGGCGAGATTCAGAACGATTAATATACAATCAAGAAGATATGGATCAAATTGCTAACATTAGCATGCAGTAACTAAAAGGCAGGATTAAGATTACACAATGCCATCGTTTGGAGGAACTCCAGGAAGGAACAGAACTAGTTGTAACTGGAATTAAACTCATTTATTACAGAAACAAAAATCGTTATATTTTACAATTCGAAAATATTGAAGCTTTGAATGTAACCAACTTTTAGCTCGAAAAAGAAATAGAGGAATCACATGTAGACTTAAATTACAAGATAAAAATTAAGTTAGATAGTATTAAAACAACTCCGACTAAAAATAAAGAAAGAGTTGTATTCTGTGTGTAAAGCATGTATATAAATAAATTGTTTGTCTCTTACCAGAATGTTTTGATTTATTATTCGTTATCTACCTGCTCCACTCCTACAAACATTCGGACAAATACGACATGACTCGGATATCTTTGAATAGACAGCTAGACAATTAGACATCTAGACAGGTATATAGCTAGACAGGTAGACAGGAAGACAGGTAGACAGGAAGACAGCTAGACAGGTAGACAGCTAGACAGGTAGACAGATAAACAGGTAGACCGCTAGACAGGTATACAGCTAGACAGGTAGACAGCTAGGCAGGTAGACAGCTAGACAGGTAGACAGCTAGACAGGTAGACAGCTAAACAGGTAGGCACAGATAGACAGAGTCTAAAAGTTTAATTTTGAAATTTTACAAGATTCCCACGCTTATCAAAATTTTCCTCCGTCTCAGCCGACCCCAACGTTTTTTTCAAAAATATGGACAAACAAGATTCCCACGATGAATTTTGGGGCTAAAAGTATAATTTTGAAATTTTCCAAGATTTCCACGATGAATTTTGGGGCTAAAAGTCTAATTCTGATTTTTTTAAAATATATTTAAAGATCCATTATACCCATAAAAGGGCATTTCTGGAAAAACAAGATTCCCACTTTATCAAAATTTTTCCACGCTCAGCTGTCCCCCCACCTACTCGTAAAGTTCCTAATACCAAAATTACATTAACATTTTGTAACTTCTGGAAAGTACTTCAGTTATAGAAAACCCATTCGTGGAATCTGTCTGTACTGGAGGTATGGGTTATGTTATGTTCAACAACTTTGATTCACTTGAATGATGAACTGCAAAATTGTGCTTTAACTCTGGTAAATTTTTTGTTACCAACTGTGCCTTACATGGTAAAAAGTATGGTCATGCAAAGCTTTCTAGGTTCAATCTTTGAAAACTTATTACGTTTATAATTCGACAGTGTTGTGTGCTCTGATTCTTTCTGCCATATTGTAGTAGCTTTTTGTAGCATTGTAAAATATGAAAGCTGTTGAAGACAATAAATGTACTTCAGTCGATGATCGGTAACGGCCGTGCGCGATAGTGAGAGGTAAAAAAATGCGTCAACTAAAGCAAAATTAAAGGGCTCGATCTTGTAATGTTGCATCAAGGGCAGCCACTGGGTCAGGGTCACCAGGTACGCGTTGAACTGCGAACCTCACATTAACAGCCGAAAGCTTCTAACTTGCATCTATAAGGAATGCCCAAGATAGAATACAAAACGTTTAAAAACGCGGTAGGATAGAAACTTCAATCGCTTTACCCCAACCTGGGTCACGTGCCAAATGAATTCCAACAGCTTGCAACTAAAATCCGTCAAGAATTGATGTGAGAGAAATGCCTCTCTTAAAGTCACCAGAGTAGCATTAAACCTCCACAACATAATTTTACCAAAAAGCCCGTTGAACTCTGGGTGCCCCAAAATGGAAACTTGACTGCTCGGAATCGTAGCACAACGAAGAGAGCGAATGCAGATGACGACATGCCATTGTAACCGTTTGTCTATAGAAAAGACACGGAAGAGTGCGCGCGAAGTTTAAAATATGTCCCGTAGACCCCAGAATTAACCAGAGCGTTTTCAATGACTTGTCACCTATATAAAATCTAACGTATCATCAAGTCCGCCAGGTTGCAAGTAAAATCGGAGCACTTAAATCAGTTCTTGCTCACTGGAAATCATGTGTCATCATATGGAGTTCATTGTGAAATCAATAAATACGATTGAATCCAATCAATGTAAAGGAGTTCTAAAGGCCAACAACAATTATTTTCTATTCGTACTTTCCTCGTCTAAAAGACGTGTAATCATAAAAAAACACGTTCCGAGATTTCTTCAGATCTTCACGTTTTAGGGTACCTACCTATCTGTCAATCTGTCTGTCTGTCTGTCTATCTGCTGTTGGCAGTATTGTTCAAAAACTCTTTCTTGGCGGAAAACGATATTTGGCATGAGGGTTATACAGGATCTAGCAACGATGAGGATGAGAGGGGTAGACGATTTTATAAAATTATAAGATTTACATATACAGGGTGTTATGGAAATGAGTACAAATATTTTGACCAGTGATAGAGCTCAGTAAAATGAACAACTGTTCTATTTATCGTTTTTCATTTAATCGCATAATTTGTCAATCATGTATCTCCCCTAAATTTGACGAGCCGCTTGCTAAGCAAATGTAAGTTAAAGGTGAACGACACGAGTATATTAAAACTGCAAAGTTCTTGCACAAAAAACATGCGGTCAATAACTTATCTACCTTACTTGATAAAGTACGTTGGTGACCAGATGTGACCTAAAGGTTTTATCCTCGGTTTTATCAGTACCTATGCAGTTTTTGATGGTGTGCGTATCAAAGAAATGTTTTTTATGTTTTGTGCCATTAAATTAAAATATTATTCCATAACTCAGTTTTGAGTGCGTTTTCGAAAAAATGATAAATAGAGAGGTTGATCAGTTTAGCGAATTCTATTACGAGTTAAAATATTTGCACTCATTTCCATAACACCCTGTTTATCGTATACATATATAAAAGTTGTAGGAACGAAGGTCGTGCACCTTACTAAAATAATTTTGATTATGCAGCGTGGCTCCAAAAATTGTGGCAAATCAAACCTACTTTTTTTTAAATAGAATACCCTACATTTGGGTAGCTTAAAATTTTGGCATTTTGATATCTAGTTGTATGGATCTAACGACAACTGTTATAGAGATATTAACCATATTACATATACGAGGGCGGTTCACCAATTATTGTCCCTAGCATAGAAGCAAACGTTTGAGAAGAACGAAATGATTTTATTTTTCAACATAGTCCCCTGACAGGTTAATACATTTTAAGTATCGGTGCTGAAGTGCTTGAATGCCTTTGGAAAAAAAATCTTTATTCACTCATTTACGGCTGTCATCACTTCTTCGTCGTTCATGAAATGGGTTCCCCGAAGATGTTCTTTTAATTTTGGAAAAAGAAAATAGTCGCTAGGGGCCAAATCTGGCGAATAGGGAGGTTGCTCAAAAATTTCAAAGCCAGCGTTGTGAATGGCTGGCATTGAAATACAGCTTTTGTGGGCCGGGGCGTTATCCTGATGAAACAGAACACCTCGTCTCAGTTTTCCTCTTCTCTTTTCCTTGATTGCCTCTCGAAGTTTTGGTATTAAATCTGCGTAATATTGGCCTGTTACGGTGTGCCCACGTGGTAAATAATCCACAAAAATAATTCCCTTAAAATCCCAAAAAAACCGTTGCCATGATTTTGCCTGCCGAAGAAACAACACGAAATTTTCGAGGAGGTGGGGAACCCTTATGCCGCCATGCCATACTTTGGCGTTTCGACTCTGGGTCAAAGTGATGAACCCAAGTTTCATCCACTGTGAGGAATCTTTGTAAAAATTCATCGGAGTCTCTGTTAATGATTGTCAAATTGGTCTCTGCGGTAACGTGTCGGAGGCGTTTTTGATCTGACGTTAGCATTTTTGGTACCCAACGTGCAGAGACTTTTGTGAGACCCAATTCTTCGTGCAAAATTTTTTCAGCGCTCCCAACTGAAATGCCACATGTCTCCGCTATGCATCTGACGGTAATTCTTCTATCATTCAGTACCATATCATGGACCAAATTAATATTTTCCTTGGTAACCACAGTTTTTGGTGGTCCTGCACCTGGCGCGTGTTCACAGGACTCTCTCCCCAGTTTGAAATCTCGAGACCAATTTTTAATTACCTGGTATGAAGGCGCAGAATCACCCAATACTTCAGTCATGTCCTTATGAATTTCTTGCGGTGATAAACCTTTCTTACAGAGGTATTTTATAACAGCTCTTATTTCAATTTTATCCATTTTGATAAAATTACAAACACCACAAGAGAACTGAACTAATATTTCGAATAACTGAAAAGATAGAGAGACGCAATTTTACATACACTAACGTGAATAAATGACACTTCGGATAAAAACAGTTTTTCATTTTTCAGTCAATGCCTACTATATTAGGGACAGTAAATGATGAACTATCCTCGTACAAAAAAAATGCTGAACTTTAAGCGGCTGCTGGCAGTAACAGAAAACAATTAAATGAAGGAAAACTTTACCAACAAATTATGTTCTTGTGAGTCACCTTTGGAGTATCAAATAGTGGAGGTGGGTATTAATGCTATACAGGGTGCTCAAAATTTAAAAATTTAATCATTTCAAATGGAACGTCCTATAAAGTCTCGTATTTTTGAAAAGTCCTGTTAATGAGATTTCTTTCGACATGTTTCTTTGTACCTCTAAATTCAAGAGTTTTTGAAAATATTTGTGTTTGAACATAAAAAAACACATTTAATACCTTTAAGATGCTTCACTTTAAGCAATAACAGACACATGTCATTAAATGCGAATTTAGACACTTGCAACTTTCCTAAAACAACAAAAATTAAGTTTAAAAAATAAAAATCGAGCCAATGTTGAAACCAGAAATAGCAAACACGAAAAACGAAAAAATTAAGAAAAAATTAAATCTGAAAGCTATTGAACTTAAGACTAAGAAATGAAATAACAAAGGAAGCTCCCAACTCGGAGCTCCCAAAAAGTACTTTTCAGAAATAGATTTAAATTCCATTTAAACAAATCTAAATGATTATAATTGAAAATTATGGGCTCTCTGGGTAGTTTTAAGGCCGAGAGGATGGCTGGAGTAATATTTGAACACTTAACGTAATTACGTAAAAGATTTTGGTGTATTCGCTTTTTTTGTTCTTAAATATGATTTTATTTGTTCTGGAACTAATTTGTTTCTGGATTTCCCATTTTTCTGTTTGCTTTTGGGAACGCAAGTGTATGAATTATCATTTTGGCGATTGTTTGTTTTTCCCTTGAAATAAAGCACCTTAAGGGGCTGAATGGTTTTTTATGTTTTAACACTCCTATTTGCAAAATACTTAAATTTAGGGGTATGAAGTAACATATCGAAAGCATTAAAAGGGATTTTCAAAACACAAAAATATACAGGGCGTTCCGTTTGAAAAAATTAAATTATTAAACTTGCAGGTTTTGAGCACCATGTACAGTATTATTATCTACAGCCACTACTTGAAAGAAAATTCACAAATAACATAGTTTTTTGGTAACGTTTTCCTTCATTCAATTGTTTTCTGTTACTTTCAGATGCCGCCTGAAGTTAAGCATTTTTTTCGCATAATATCGTGAAAATCTTCAAAAAGGAAAGTTAGATCCATACAATTCTATATCAAAATGATTAGTATTTCATTGCAACATTTTTAAGCTACCTAAATATAGGGTATTTAATTTTAAAAAGTAGATTTAATATGCAACATATTTTGAGCCACCATGTATAATCAAAACCATTTTAATAATGTCCACCTCTTTCGTACCTACAAATTTTGTATACACTATATTTACGTAGTAGTAGTAGAAGTAGTAGTAGTATTTGTAGGAAGACTCGTGTCAAGCAAGTAGGCCTTCATAGGCCCTTTTTGCCAACCCCGTGAACAAGGTTTAGGCATGCGGAGTACCAGGTACCTTAATCCTACTTAGAATTTTGACGAGACTAAGGAGTTCCAACCCTAGCAAGGGATCTTTTACTTGCTACACATCGTAGTGACATGGGACCCACGGCTTTACATCACTTCTGTAGAGGTTTTCATCAGCATTTTTATTTTTTAAAAACCGGGATCGGGGATCCAACTCTTGACCCTTAGATCAGTAGCCAGATTGCTTACCACTGTGCTATGGAGCCCGGCTTATATTTACGTAAGCTTCATAAATATTTTCTACCCTGAGCATGAAGTTGATTAAATAAATATACATTTCTTAACATGTATTGAAAAGAATAGAGTTAATTGCTAATGATCTTATAACATTTTCGCTACTGATAAAATAGAATATTAGGAATATATTGCAATGAACACATTTTAAGCCATTACAATTATGTATGTATTGTTATGATACACTAGTAGTTGGATTTGGCTGAATACTTAATATGTAAATAGAATTTGGGAGATCAATGGAATCGATCGTGACAAATTTAAAAAGAATAGGCTGTTTGAATTAAGTTTATTATTAAAAATCTAATTTGAGACAAATTAATATGAAAATGATAACTACTGAGTATTCTATATAGGGGTTTTGGAATTTAGAAAGTAAATACATGCTTGTATCACACATGACAAATGTAAATTCTAATGAAAAAATATGTTGAAGTAGGTATGACTCAAATGAACTTAAATTATAGATGGCATTAATAATTAAAATATGGTAGTTAGGCGAATTTGTTGCGATTATTAATAATAACAAATTATAAAAACATGTACTTTTTACAATTTCGGACTGAATAAAAATATTGAAATTTACCCTATTTTAAATGTGTTAGTTTTGGAAATGTTTAAAATGGGTTATTAAAAATCTACGAAGTGAATATACAAGAGAAATATAAAAAAGAGTATTATAAGTAAAGCATCAGTTATAGAAGAGCATTGGAAGATGGAAGAACTAAGTAGAAGCAAGAACAGTTATTAATTATAGAAGAATTCAAGATTTGGATGCAAATAGTTTATTTTAAATAATACAATTGACAAGGGGTTACATTGGTTTGAGTATTGCTAAGTGAAGGGTTCGTGAAGGCGTTCTGAAAACAAGAGGATCTGTTCGGGGAAGATAGCAGAGGGACTACTGAACTTGAGGTATTCTGTTGGTTACTGACGATAGAAGTTGGTAAATCTTGGAGCTACGGAAGAAGAATATCAATTGGAGATCGTCTGTGACAGCTAACTTGCCGCGGAGCTGTATGAAACAGGGTGTTTCCGAAGGATAGCAGTTGCATGAGCAGAGTAGGGCGAGGTCTGTCCTGGTAGCAACCGGGAGTCGACAAGTTGACAGCTGTTGTCAGTAAGCAGTGCACCACAGCGGGACTAACAAGGGGTCCAAGCTGCTAACGTCAGGAGGATTACTATCTTGGAGGTGATAAGAGCAGTGAGAGTAGGAATAGTGCAATGTGGATCCTAGCCTTGTTCTATTGACGCTATAGCAAATAAAAGACAATTTAAAAAGTGCAATTAACTATAAACATGTACTTACCGTATTATATTGAGCCAATAAGATACAAATCGATTTGAGCATTTGTTATATCTGATTGAGATTCGTAGTAGAATTTTACTTGACATAAAAGGTGACAGTTCATGTCAATTCACAGTGGAAAGTCATTTTAAAAATAAAATGTAACTTAACAAAGCAACTAGATAATCGAACCAACCCTGAAAGAGTTTCAAGACGCTATCACTTTTAATAATTAAATAATTTTGATATTGAAAGAGATAATTCAAGTTATAAATAAGAGCAGTCACTGCAGTATGTATTATCGATAACCTCGTTTTTACCTTGCGGTGTAGAGGCTGGTGCTTTATGTGCTTGCATCTGGCGGTACAATGCTCAACTTGCCCCGGATTCTGGATATAAAGTTGAAGAGCGCTTTTTGTGCTGGCACAGCAACCATTGTGTGAGGTGTGTGTCATGTTGATGTGTTGACCTTGTTACTCTATCTCTTAGGTCTGTGGTCTGAGTAGAGTACAGTGAATTTGGTTCCCCACGCCATTACAATTATACTAGCAATTAATCATAATGCAAGCATTTTAAATATTATTTTAAAAAAGTGCTCTATAGATGTGCTAATTCAAAAATATAGCATTGTCCTTGAAACTTGTTCTAAAACTGTATTTACAAATAGTCTTAGCCTCGACTTGAATATAAAATGTAATCAAAGCAGGCTTTGAAACCAAAATAACAGTGTAAGATCGATGTAGACAAGAACAATGGGGGAAACAAAGCCAACCTCTAAATTGTCATTTTGACTTTCTCACAGGAAATTAATTTAAACTTTAATAAACACCCATTTTCCCAATTCAAAGTGTTTCAACTTACAGTGTTCTTTGGTAGGTTGTAGAGGAATTGACTTAGGTTTTTGGTACATCTGCATAGGGTAAAAATGTTTGAATAGTGCGTCGACTGTAGTTGCTATTTCGGTGGCTATTTTTGAACGTCTTTGTATATTAATTGGATCCCTGGAGGCTTGGACTAGATAGTGGCTTTCGCGGATAGCAGCGGAGCCCTAGGTGTGGGGCAAAAACCTGAGTTGCAAGCAGTTTGGAGTGGTCGAGCTGCAGGTGTTCGGGGAGGCATCGGTACAACGGCGGTCTTGATTTAAGACCTGTTATTGATTGCAAAACCCAAGTAAAGGTCAGGAACAGATTATTTTAAAATTGAAATCAGTGAATTTTCTTGGTAGCGTCGTTTTGTGTTTTACTTCCGGTCGAAACGTTCCTTGATTGTTTTGTTACAGTGACGTGTATTTGCTTACATTTTTTTATCACCTAGGCAACTCATAACACGCAATCGCTGACGTAATTGTTTGATTTATAAAAAAAATTGCGATTAGGTCACCATATTTGACGCTTCTTCCCATTAGTTTAAAAATCCCATAGTATAGTAATCCCAGAAGAGAAATAAACAATATTTAAGCGATTGCATAGAATAAAAAACCTCAACAATGAATGTTGATGGCTAATATATTGGAAATATATTGTACAAATCAATATAATAGTTTGGTTTTTGGTAGGATGTAGAGACCCAACCCATTTGAGATAAGAGTCAGTAATTAAATCTAAATAAATAAAAACAACACAGCTAGAGCTGAGCAAATCAAATTATGAGATCCGAGATATTTAATTCAATACAATTATTAAATAAACTCCAAGCGCCGATTCATTCATAGTAAAATATTGACTCTAATTTAAAATGGAAATGCCATGTTCATGAACTAGCTACAAAATTAACTAAAACTATAAATTTAAATTATTGAAGAATATATCAAAAGAATGCACAATTAAACTCGTCTACTTTGCCTTAGTACAGTGAATAATTAGATATGGAATAGTAGGTTGGGGGGTGTTGCTAACGGTCGTTTGCTATCTATTACAATATGAAACTATCTACTGTATTTATCTGTTTCAATATATTTGCTTACACTTAGTATTATTTCAAAAATATCTACCTTGATTACTTCAGTAATTTATATCTCCTATCATACAACTGTTTTCCTCTGTGCCACACGTAAGCCGTCGGCTCATGTGGCCAAGAAAGTTATAATTATATTTTATTGTAGTTTTTCTTGTATAATAATAACCTATAATGAGAATGTAATAACAGGACCGCGCCAGCATCAATGGCCGCCTGTGTGCAGAGCCAAATTTGCCGCCCCAAAATTTACATTTTTGTTGTAAAATATAAATTTTATGTAGTACATACCTAGTTTAACTGTAACAAATCAAACTAATTTAAGTGAAAAACAAAAATTTTAAAAAAGTTTTATTAACAATAAAATTTACAAAAAAAATTGTGGAATAAAATTAATAAAAAAACAACAAAATTTTAGAAAATTATAAAAAATCAACTTTCCTGGCTTTTTTCTCCAAAAATTCTTTAATTACTAATTCTAAATCGATGTAATCCATCGTGTCGCTTTCTATTGCTATTATAGACAGATTATTTAATCTGTTTTGTGACATTGTGGATCGCATATAATTTTTAATAATTTTTAGTTTGGAGAAAGATCTCTCACCAGACGCAACTGAAACTGGTAACGTAAGTAATATTCTAAGAGCTATTGACATATTTGGAAATGATGCTATGAGCTGATTTTCAAAAATATTGTTACGCTCATTTTGACATTTTCCTATTTATTGATTGAAATAAATTAGTCAGATTCGGTTATTTGCTTTATTTTCCTAAATGATACAATACCTTACTTTGGATAGGCAACTTTGTTAACATCTACCTTTAATTTCAAACTTAATGCTACACTGCTGTTATCAGTTCAGAGCACTCTGTATTCTTTAGTTTTTACGTTGGCCAACTTTCCAATTTTTGGGAATTTTGATAAGCTGAATTGGGCTGGTTTGGAGCATTTTTCGGCCATTTCCTGGCAAGTCTTGCGTTGTGTAAGTTGGAATCGCTTCCTCTGGGGGCTGGTCTCGCGGCTTTTGGAAGCCATCTTCATAGTTGGAAGGATTTAGAGGCTCCGCATCCCCTGCTGGAATGTTCCGGAGATTGGTATTGATGTCTCCGGCATTCGTTTCGTCACAGACGGATTTCTTGGGACGTTCACACTTCGCACGCTTGGCTTAACGAGTTGGCTGCACAACATCTTAAGGTTCGTACATGGTGTTTGCCTACGTTTCCCTCTTTTGAACGCCGTAATCTATTTGGGAAAATTTGTATGTTTAGCCATTAATTTGGGATCGCATTGTGGATTGCATTTGCTACTGAGTTTTGGATCCACCCAGGAAAATGTTCGTAATATGGATTTGGTTCGCTTACCGTATTTGGTGCTTTGTGTAATTGGTACTGGCATCGTCTATTCGCCACCCTCCCTGCGACGCTCGCAATGCTGTCGGAAGTCGGCTCCTTGGCGCACCAGATGCTTCCGAGCTTGCTGGTGATTTGCGCTCGACCCTGGAAAACAGCATGTGTGATTCGTATGACTTTTACTGAGGTGTGTATATCTGAATTAGCGTATTAACTGCTCTGCTAATTATAGGCATTTCGTATAGCATGCATATTGTAGAATTATTTGTGTAAATTTGTATTTGAGAATTGTCGGTCGAATTGAAATTTATTGTGTATATTGCATTGGGCTTATTTTATTGATTCGCATTGCACTCCGTGTAATTTTAGAGTAAATTATGTTCATGGTAGCTGTATTAGCCATGCTCGTGATATTAGATCGTAGATATTTTTGTGTTATCGAATGGCTTGTTACATTTAGGTTTGCTTACCGTTAGTTAGTAGTAATTTGTGTTGGAGGCCTTTTTGCTCTGTGCCCTGTAACGTAACAAAACATTCAGTTGTGCCGTTAATTATTCTAGGATAGATTAGCTTACCTGGAACACAGATTAATCGTATTTTTATGCAACTTCGGTCACTGCTTTTCACTAGCTTCTTTGCAGTGGTTAATCTGTCAAATGTCATTATTAGGGTGTTGGTCGTGTCTAAAGAACCGCTCACGGTAGCCTTATGCTCAATATTTAAGATTTTCGCAATTTGATTATTGGCGATTTGTAAGTCTAGCTTTTGTGAGGAGCATAATTCAAGCCATTGCTTTGTTCAATCATAGAATAACTTGATGCGTTAGAAACCGCCACGCCTGTATGATCATACAATCCGTAACAGCGGGCTTCGAGCCTTTGAAATTTTGTCGTTACATTAAAATTTTAAGCTAACATTCGGGGTATTAGTTAGCCTTTCGCTTGCATAGCTCTGCTTCACAGGATGCGGACGAATTATTGTGCCGGCGCTGTTACTTTGGTTAGCAACTTAATGGAATATTTACGATAGTTTACAGCCGAAGTTTATTGTTTAGCCCTCGACTAACATATTGATATATTTATGCTTTTATGAAATGTATTGATGCAGTACCTTTGACTATTTTAATGTGTTTATTGTTGGTATATTGATTTGTATATGGATATTTGTTTATTGCTATATTGTTTGGTCTTGTTTGATTTTGTGGTTGATTTTGTATGTGACGCACTATAGTACCAAATTGAATAAAGCTGTGATATTTTTATTGGTCGTTGCTATTTTGTTTAACTTGCTGGTTTTTATCTCCGACCTTGTGAACGGTCCGGCACAAGGATTAGACCTGAGTCGAGGACCTGGCGCCCACTCTCTTCGTATTTCGTTTGGTATTTCTTTTCAGCATAGTTGGAACCCCGACCCTCGCGAATAGTTAGCCCATTAGGCCGATAGTTACCAGCCGGCAAAATATCAAGTACAACTTTCGCCAAAAGGTAAGGCCGACCCTCTATCTTCCCTGACAATATATTCAAGAATGGACTGGGGCTCTAACTGATGCTTTTCAGCTGAAGTAGGTTTAAGATGTAATTTTAAAGATTTTATCTCTTCAAATAATTCTATTCCATCTACATCTGATTCCTTTCTAGAATCATCAGTTATATGAAGATGTAAATCTTTACAACATTGTAATAGCTCGTCTTCCTTTAAGGATAAGGATAAAGTTTGATCTAATATATTAAAATAAACGTTAACTTTATAATAATTTTTTGGATCAATAATTGGTTCATCACTGTGTTCATAATCAAATTGTCTGGGGTTTCTTCGTGGTCTAACAGACTGAACAGCAGGGAAATTAGGTTTAATACCGAGTTCATCCGCAAGTGTATTAGCGTCAGTAAAAACATTATTGAATTCTTCATCTGATCGAAGAGCTAAGAAAAAATCTAACAAATTTTTAAAATGCTCTAAGCAAGTTTTTATATTTATAGTAGGATTTTGCATCATCGTGCTCAAAACATTAATTTTGATTAAAATATTGTACCAAATAATTGTTGAGCACAAAAATGTATAACTCTGAATTTTTAATGCCAAAGATTTGGCTTGATGTGAAGCACTGTGGTCTTGTACGGATAAACGATCTTCAATTACTTCTACCAATGCATCATATATTTGCCCAATTTGGTAACGCAGGGGCTTCACAGCGTCTATTCTACTAGACCACCATGTATCACTAAGTGGTTTTAAATTTAAATTTGTTGTGTGTTTTTTCAGAATTCACCATCTTTTTACCGACGCAGAAAAAAAAACAAATAATTCTTGAACTATATCAAAATAACCAGAAGTCTCAAAGAAACTTTAGCAGCATCGTTCACTACTAAATTTAATGTATCGGCTGTGCACGGCACAAAAAATGATTGCGGATTTATCTCTAAAATTTTTTTTTGCAAACTACTATGTTTGCCTCGCATATTTGCCCCATTATCGTACCCTTGGCCACGCATGTCGTAAATAATTAAATTCAACTTTGAAAGTAAATTCATTAAAAATTCACTTAAACCCACTCCAGTTGAATCATTAATAGGACAAAATTCTATAAAATGCTCGCGTATTTCAATTTTTTTGAGGACTCATTCAACATTGTAAATCTAAAAATTATAGTCATTTGTTCGATATGACTAATATCCGGTGTACAGTGAAGAATGATAGAATAGTATTTACATTTTCTAATTAAATCCAAAATATTATTTCTAATTTTGTTACCAATGACATCTATTATTTCATTCTGAATTTTGTCCCCTAAATAATTTACCATTCGTGTTTCATCTTTTTGTGACTTTTGAGTCCGAAGCACATGTACAGACACAACAGAATCAAATTTTGAGATCATCTCAACAGCTTTTAAAAAATTACCGTTATTGCTTTCAAATAATTTATTAGATTGCCCGCGTAAAGCTGTCGTGACAAATATTGTATTATTAAAATTATTCTCTCAATCACAGCATGCCAGTGCTTTGCTTCTGCATTCAACAAACGTAGTTGCGTCTGGTTTACAGTTTGTTCTTTTGATAACAATTTTATAAGTTCTAACTGATTTTTAACATTTGCATTGTGAGTATCACTTTTTTCGTGCCTTGAAATCAATAGTGACAAATGCTGCTAGTCAGAAACACCTTCCTTTTGCGAAAAATTGTTTTTAATTTTGCCAAATATTGTACAACAAAAGCAATAAACTGCATTATTTTTTATTGAATAAACTAACCACGGTCTATTAATTTCTTCTCCATTTGGAAGAGAACGGTATAAATATTTTTTCGAAAACCTTCGACCATTTTCATTAGTTGGGAAATTAAATTGCGTTACCTGAACAGGCCCTCTTTCTACTAAAATTTTTGTTACTGTTGTTGATATTATCTGAGGTCACTCTCCAGGATCATCTGAGGTTGCTGTGTCCTGCTGCGACTGCTGTGAATCTGATGAGCAGCCAAATTTCTTTAGTTCAGAAAGCCTTGATGAGGATGACGTGATGGCTTCTTCAGCGTCACCAACTTCTCTTCTCTCTGGTTTTGGAGACTCCGAGTCAGATGAAGTCACCTTCTCTTCCCAGATTCGGAATCTTCCCTCATAATTTCCATTTCGACTTATTGGACGCACGGCTCATTAAGTGGCCCGGAAAGAGAACTAGAGCTTGATTCTAATGCTTACGCTGACACATTTTCTGGCTTCAAATATTTTTCTAAAGTATTGGCCAGTTTTTTCTTTTCTTCTTTTTTTGTAGACTTTGTTTTCGATACTGAAAACCCGACAGCCTTTTCGTTTTTCTGTTCTAGAAAAATTATAACAATTTTATTACTTAATACAATTTAAGAATATGTAAGTAACTATCTGTGTACTTACCATATTTATAACTTTTCTTCAACTTTCTTCAAAACACAATCACTAACAAAATTAATTTTCTCTACTCGATCTTCTCTGCAGCCAATTCAAAAATTAAATGACCAAATAATTATAATTGCACGCATATTACCACAGCATTAATGTAAGCATCATATAATATTATATTTCTTAAAATCAGCTTTAAACAATTAGGTACTTACCGACAAAAGAGATCGCCGACACCCCGTACAAAAATAATATAAATACCTACTTCATAAATACGATATGTTTCACAGTCAATAAAAAACGCCAGCCGCCAGTTTTCTGAAAAGTCACGTTTTGTTGCTTCTGATAAATATCCGGCTTTTTTGTAATCATTGCCGCCACGGAATAAAAACTAACTTTGAGAATTTACATAAACAATAATCCATGTAACCATATTATCAGGTGTTCATTTACACAATAAACATTTTTTATACCTATATAGGTACATATTTTTGAACTTCTAAAATTTGTAAAGTAAAAAAAATTGTAAATTTTTTATTTTTTTTTAAATTTGTATATAATTTTTAAACCTTTTTGGCCGCCCGTGTGCGGTGCACACATTGCACACTGGCTTGGCGCGGCCCTGTGTAATAAATAAAACAAAAACGTTTCCATTCTAAAAATTTTAAACAAGAAATGCCATTTAAGCATTTTTAACTTATCGGTGTGTTGGTTACACACATTTGTAATATTTAAAAAATACAGAACAATTATTACATTTGTTTTTAAAGCTAATTTGATCACGGATGCATTTTTGTTGGACAAGGCTCGTACATACTGCAATAAGCTTATTCACAAAAAAAACCTTTTTGGTGTACTTAGTGTTGTAAATGAAACAGACGTTGCTGTTTTTTTTAACAAAACTGTTTTTATTAGAAAAAACGTACCGAGCTATTGGTTTCTTTTCACTTTTTGGGGTTTTTCAGTTTTTAGCGAGCTTTTTTTAAATAACTAAAAACGCCGCAGATGAATATATTAGTAAACAACAACACAATCACATTTACTCAAAGATGAGAGCCCTCAAGTTAAAAAAATGTTGTCATTTAGCTGTCGTAATTACTTGTATTCCGATGGTGAAAGAACGATCTATTGGTTTTCATGAAAAAAAAACCATTTATTTGAAAAAAAATTGAAAAATTTGTTTTTTTACAACTCTAGGTGTGGAATTAATGTTATTTGGTGAATGTCATTTCTGGACCGGGTTCAATCGGGTTCAAGCAAGACCAGAGTGCTACTAGGTAAGGTATTTAATACGTTATTATTAAAATATGTCGTTTGAGGCGGGCGAGTAGCGTTTTTGTCTGGCAAATACGATTCGCCTCTATTTCTCGAGCCTTGTATGTAGAAGCTGACGAAATCAGTCTCTGGACAAGAACATATTTATACTACTTAATATAAGACAATCAAGTTCAAACAAAATAGTGAGTATACAATAAGAACAACAAATTTATCAAAAAAAAAATAGACGAATAACGAGCAAAGACGTACGAACAAGACAAAATAATGCCATAACAAAAGCGCGGCGCAGGACAAAAACGCTCCGACAAAGCTCGTAATTGTTATTGCTATTATTAACCAATTTATGTTATTTCCAGGCACACTCGTAGTAGTCGACTGATGTAGTTTCGCCATGATAGTAGGTTATGTTGGTATAAATTGGCTTGATAACAAAAGCGCTCAGGACAAAAGAAGCACCGATATAAGCGCGCAATTTTCTCATTGTTAATCAATTTTTGTTGTTGCTACGCCCATAGGTTGAGTTGGTATGGTAACAAAAGCTTTTGATGTTTCTACCCTTTGCTAAGGGTATCAAAATTACTACCTCGGTTAGCTCAAATCGGAGAATTATTTTGGCTCAAATATATGATACTTTACAAAATAGTATGAAAACTACGGAGGGCGGTGTTTACTTTTTTGTCTTAGGCTGCATCCCAAGTCGCTTGAGAGTAAAGCGGACTCGCCGCTAATACGCACGCCGGGTCCTTCAGCAAAGTGTCCAGGTAGGTCGGATGTCTCGCATCAAGAACGCGCACTTCGCTTCTTGAGAAAATGACCGTAGCTCTCTTGTAGCCGTGTTAATAAGAATTCCTCCGTTGTGTTTGTTGACAGAACTCTGTGTTTAACCTGGGGTCCGGCAGCGGCTGCGGCTTTGTTTCCACTGGAGCGAGTGCTTCGGGATTCACTGATAAGAAAAATGCCGGCGTTTATATGGCGAGGAACTGAAAGTACGGTGCCTCGAACCACAAGTTTCTCGGCAGCTTTTTCGTGCGTTGGCGGTTGGTTCTCCAGGTGATTTTCTTATACGGCGAACTCTAGGTTGCAGCTTCTGATGTACAGTGACGGCGATAGAAATCTCTGCATGTTTTAATGTTAACAAAACAATTTTAAGGATTAAGCGAGTACGGATAAATATTAACATCGGTCTGGTCGGACGGATTACAGGAAAACTAAAAGCACTTATGGGCTGACAGAAACGCTGTTAAAGGGCCTACTACTGAGTTTATTCTGCGAGACAGAAACACTGTCAGGACAAAATAAACAGGTAGGGATTGGAAGGAAGGTATGAGATGGGAAATCTCAAAATCAAGGAAAGGAATTAGGAACAGGACGGGTCAGGTAATCTCAAGATACTGCAATGGCCATGTATTTTCTTTTTATACGTCTTGTATACTGTTATCGGTATATGGGCTCCCTGATTCAATGGATAGGAAAACACTCCGTCGGTTTTTCAGCGCTGGTTCGCGCATCCTGTATGGGATTCTGTTATCTTCTTTTCGCGCGTCGGAGAGATTCAACGCTTGATAGCGCGATGAATAAAATTCAAATACATTTTATGTAGAATAAAATTTTTAATTCAATTGCAAACGTTACAAGCTCAGAAAATAAAAACACGACCATAGTCAGTGATTTCTTTTAGTTATTGTAAGTTTGGTTAGAATAGCTGCGTATCATAGCAAAAACCAGCATGAAAAACCACGTCTAGAAAAGTGCTTGTCATTATTAACTAGTTTATTTTTTTCTACTAGCAGTAGGTTAGGTTGGCATGATAACAAAAGCACTCAGAATAAATCTGCACCCATAAAAGCGCGCAATTTTTATTTGTTATTATTAATCTATTTATTTTGTTCCTGCGTGCATTTGTTAGTATACTAGGTTACGTTCGTAATATAACAAAAGGTCGCAGAACAAAAATGCGGTCATGGAAATGAATGATTGCTATTAGTTATTGTCAAACAATATCTCATTGCTACGCGTAAATTTAGTTAGGTTAGGTGAATATGACATCAAAAGTGCACAGGGCAAAAGACGTTTACAAAAGCGCTCAATTATTGTTTGTGATTGTTAATTCCTTTATTTTTTTACGATCGAGTAGTTGTATTCTGTCATTATTAATCAATCTATTTTGTAATTGCGCGCATTTCTTACAGTAGGTTGGGTTAGTATCGTAACAAAAGCGCTCAGAACAAAGACATACCTATAACGGGCGTCATCGTAATTTCCTGTTACTAATCACTTTGTTTTGTTCTCGAGTTTATTTGTTCTTATAGTAGGCTACTTTAGCATGATAGCAAAAACTCGGTCATAAGAATTAATGATTGCTATTTGTTATTGTTAACCAATTTATTTCGTTTCTACGCGTAAGTTTTGGTAGGTTAGGTGTGTAAGATGGTCAAAGCGCAAATGGAAAACATGTCTACAAAAGCGCGCAATTGTTTGTTATTATTAATCCGTTTATTTTTTTCTACGAGCCGTTGTTGCAGTAAGTTAGGTTAGCATGATAACAAACTCACATAGAACAAAGTGTGTAATTGTATTCGCTATTGTTGATCATTTTTTTTTATTCTCGTGTATTTGTTGTAGTAGGTTACGTACACTCGCAAAAAATGTGCCGATAAAAGCGTGTAATTGTTTTCTGTCGTTGTTAATTAATTTATTTCGTTATTGCGCTCATCTGTTATAGTAGCTTGGGTCAGCATGATAACAAAAGTGTCCAGATCAAATATGCGCCCATGAGGAGCTTAATATTATTTGCTATTGCTATTCAATTAATTTTGTTGTCACTTGCATTTGTTATTGTCGGTTATGTTAGTTTGATAACAAAAGCTGGCAGAATGAAAACTCGCCTATAAAAGAGTCTATTTGTTACTCGTATTTATTACTGTAAATCAATTTACTTTATTTCGGTGCGTATTTGATATGGCTCTTTTGTTACATTAAGTGGTTAGGTTAGGTTAGCACGAGAACACACTCTCCCACAACAAAATCGTTCTCATAAAAGGTCGTTATTGTTGCTTGCTGTCATTAATCAATTTATTTTGTTAGTGCGAACATTTATAGTGGGTTAGATTAGTATGACAAAAAATAGCTCGCAGTACAAAAACCAGCCCATAGAAAGGAGTAATTATTTTCTGTTGTTCATCCATTTATTTTGTTATTGCGTGCATTTGTTATAGTAGCTGAGATTAGTATAGTGAAAAGTGCTCGCAGCACAAAAGCACCTACTAGTTTTCTGGTAATAAATGGTTAATAAATTTAAATTGTTTAAGTGCGCATTTAATATTCGCACTTCTGTTATTTTTAATCAATTTATTTTGCTACTGTGCGTATTTGTTGTAGTATGTTAGGCTAACATGATAACATCTACTTGCAGAACAAGAGCTCTTAACTGTTTTTTGTTATTGTTAATCATGAAACCATTTTAAAGCGTGTATAAAGAGTATTTCGTGGGATAAGTCCGCAACCATTAATCGTCGTCTGTACTTGACATAAAGGCTTGTGACCATTTGTTCTCGAGCGACATCCGGTTGAGACAGCGTTGTTGTAAGTTGTATCTAAAGAGCTTAGCGCCTTTTACATGAGCTTAAAAGGTTCTATTGGCAGTGGAGTATTGAAGTCCCGTGTGAGGAGCTTTGCTATTGCTATATATCGATATTTGAAGTTATTTATTGTCACCCAACCTAACTCCACATGCTGCATGGGCGAGACATTTGCAGTTTTGTGGTTGATTAAGGTAGCAGAGCTCTGGTAAGCATTAATTTCTTTAGCGGATTTATTTCCTAATTATGTGTTTCGTTCGGCTTTCATAGCGGACGTTTTAACGGGAATTTTTGAAGTTCGAACCTGATTTGTGCTGCCGGAGGTTGTTGAGAGGGTCCTGTAAGCATTGTTCAACGTCCAAATCCTTGTTGTGTGAAGCAGTTATGGTCCAGCAACCCTTCCAGACATTTAATCAGGAGAGGTCAGTACCGGAGATTTTCAATTACCCGAATCCTACTCTCAGGTGTGTTTGGTCAATAGTTCTCATATGTGTACCACGAAGCGTGACTTGCTATTTAAATAAATGTATTTGTAACATCGGTGCGTAACTTTAGAGGCTTCATCTCATGTTGTAGAAAGATTGTAACATTTGTAGTTTAAGTTTTCTCGCTCGTATGTTGATGTATCGATTTTAACCACCTAGGATTCACCCCTTTACATTTTTATGAAATTAGGGAGCAATTCTGTGTTGATAGGTATGTTTAGTACAGGTTAAAGATAACAGTGTGCCAAATTAAATTATCTGAATGATTAAAATTAAACCTTTATACGTTTTCCAAAGCTGTTAAAAGCTCAATAGTTTCAGAGTCAAACTTGCTTGTTAGTTTGCTATCCCAGCAAGTAACATAGTTTAGTTTGAGTGTGCAGAATATACAGGTACCGAGATATATAGCTCTATGTTAAAAAGAAGTAGGTTGTATTTGAGAATTTCTAAACATGTAATCTCTCAGTGGATGCCCACAATCAAGTATTTAAGTATGGTATGGTTGGATAAAGAAATCGCACCATAATCACTGGAACTATATGGAAGGGTTACGACACTGCAAGACTATGCTAAAAATACCATCATATTTACTAATTCGTCATTAGTCCCTATACATTTAAATGGTCTCGGTTGTTTTCAGAATTTTATAAGTTTATCAATAGGAAAACTTTGGAAAAACAATATTTTGCACCAAAGAAAAGACTACTTCATATATGGTCGGCAAGTCATTGCAGTAACTTCTCTTCTTGTTTTGAATTCTTTACCTTTTTTTATTGAATTCTGCTTGAAGTTCATGTTCACCACAAGTTCTTTTCTTTTAAATGAGAAGCCAATTCGGTTTTAGAATTAATTTCTTGATAATACTCCTGATTAACACAAACACACTACTGTCTGGTTAACTAACTGTGTACATTTTCACGATTTGGTTTTATACTATACTGTATCATGTTTACCAATACAAGGTACAATCTCGTGACAGCTTGTGATAATTTAGAAATGTCCTGAAAGACTGATCACATTCCTCATGGGACACGTCGCACTGGCTAACTTTATAATAAACGGAAAAATTGTCACTGTAAACAAATATCTCAAAACCAAAACAGACAGCACAAGCCTTCCCACCTTAACGAGGCACGCAAGCGTGGGTGCAGCAGATTTATGGGCACTTAACGGAGTTGTTACACTTGTAATTTAGGTTGTAAGCTCGCAGCGACAAGCCTGCAGTTTGCTTCCATCAGTCAACAGACAACAGCCTCAATAAGGAAGTCCAGCCAGACAGCGAGCAAATCGGTGCAGCGAAACAAGCGTTCTCGTCGGATCAAGTGTCGAAGAAGACGCAATAGAATTGCGTAATTCCGTAACCGAATGTGGAGCAAGTGGAGAGTTGAACTATCACTCGTTTTACTTTCGTACCGCATTGTTTGGCGTTCGCGTCATTGATTAACCACTGCGGGCATATATTAGCGGAAATTATAGGCTGCGGATGCATATTCAAATATCCAGGTTATTTAAATGATTTAAATCATCGCGAGGCTAATTATGCCTTTTACTCTGTGGGCTCACAATGCCAGTCTCGTTAAAAATAACTATGAAAGCTGACGGACAGTTCTTTGGAAAATTACGTATCTGCGTTCGATTTCCTAATTAATTAGTCATCAATTTTTAAACGTCCTTGGTGCATCTGTGCAGGTCAATAGCTTGGTTTTTAACAAGTGATAAAATTATACAGATGAGCCAATGCAAATGATTTCATATAAGGCGAAACCTGCTGGTATACAGTGAAATGTATTCTTTAATTGCCTCACATAAACATCTGCGATGAATAAAACGTTAATAAGAAATTCATCGCATAGAAATATAACCTGACCGGTTTTGATAGTTATATGGTCCTTCAGCAGAATGTGTGCTTTTATTTTTTGTGGACTCATAAGTAAGTCATACAAGTCTATGATTATGTACACTCACATATATTTTTTTGAATCTTGAGATAGATCTTAATGTTGGCGATCGGAATCTAATTTCAAAACTAGAAATACGACCATTTTACAAATAGAACAGAAAAATGCAAGCATCTCTCAAATGGACATGGATGCACTTAAAACATTCTCAAGGCTACACGTTTATTACCATTCTGTCATTTTTACTTGACTTTTGTTAAAAATGATTTAACAAGGAACTTACAAGAAATTGAAAAGCAGCTAAGAAGAAAAGCACAAGAAATGAGAGGCGAAGACAAAAGCGTAAAGTTTTGATACCAGAAGGGCAAGGATGCATATGGAATAAAGAGAATAGGCTTTTGGAAGAAGTTATCAGAAGAAATACAAAAGAAAACGAAGGAAAGACTAAAGGCAACGAGGATGAAGGGGAGAGATCATGAAAGAATAGAAAATACGAACATAGAAATACATGTAGCAACGTGAACTGTTAGGGGGACCTTTAAGGAGGAAACTTTAGAATTAATTAAGTCCATGAATAAGCATACAATCAAGATAATGGCAGTATAAGAAACAAAGCGAACGGGGAATAATATTTTTCAAATAGGAAATATGTATCTTTCAACAACGGAGATAAAAATAGAATGTTGGGAACAGGCATTCAAGTTAAAAAAAGAATTAGGAAAGAAGTAGCATATTTTAAAGCATTTCAAGTAGAATTAGGATATTAAGGTTTAGAAGTAGATCCTACAGAATAAACTACTATTAATGTACATTGCTCAAACGAAGACAAACAAAAAGAATGAAATTATATGATGTCAAAATGATTGTAGGGGCTATAACGCTAAGACAGAAAGAAAAGTAATGCATTTAGACCTTATATTACATAGTACGCACCTAAGCAGTAACGAAAATGGGAGAAAACTGAGAGAGCCAGCAACTGACAAAGATTTCAGAATAGTGACGACATATTTTGAATACCGAGACATCCGAAAAGAAACCTGGATATCATCTAATCATAAAACAATAAATCATTTACTTATAGAAGGTAAACATTTGCACTATAGAGTGTGTCCAAGATCAGGCGGGCCAGTATGGGGATCTCGGTAATTGTGAGAGATACAAATTTGGATAAATGGGAAGAAAGTTGCACAATTAAAGGACAAACAAAGTGACGTCTAGAAACCCTTGATATGATTTTTCGTTTTCAAATTATCTAAAAAAATGAATTTTTGAATTTCCTATTTTATTTTTTCTGGCGTTAATATTAAAGTTAGAGCGAAACTGACAAAACTCTTTCATAACAACTTTTTATGGACTCAAAGATTACGTAATCAATTTTTTTGTCCGACGTTTCGTCTTTGACTAACCATCATCAACTTAATTTTTTTAAATACGGTCCTGATTTTCTGATGCCAAATTTATAAAGCCCTTTTTATTCTCAATTCAATAGTGTACTACACATTATGGTTTAACTACGTTTCGAGTCTTATGAGACAACCGTCAAGACATTTTTGGATACGGACCTGTGTCCTAGGCAGGGCTGTCCAACATGTGGCCCGCGGGCCGCATGCGGCCCGCCAAGATATTTTTGCGGCCCGCGGATAGAATTCCCCCTTGAGTCCACCAATCCTGATCCTGTCCTCTCCTTTTCTACCTGGGCCCTCCGGTCTGACACGCTGAACTGTCTAACGGAGTAGGCCTCCAACCTTTACCAGACCAGACGTGTTGTACTGTCAACCCGAGAAGTCAAATTTTCCGCACGAGCAAGACCGCTAGAGTTCGATTTTACCTTGATTGTTAAACGTTCTTGGAAAATCGAATCCCTGAGGCTTTAACCCTGTCTTAATACGCTGTACTGTCTTGCAGGGCTAACTGCTTAAAAGCCATTTCCGACCGCCTAATTTTTAAACGCAAATCCCGGGGCCCTGAGAGGTGAAATACTCCTCATAACCTCATTTTACTTATATTTAAACCTGTAACCTGTAGCAATCGCTGCCTTTACCCCGCTTGTGAGCGGCGAGAGTCCTGTAGCCGCCCTTCATAAACTCACCTGCAGGGCCCTTCTTTGGTCATTAAAAGGCGAATTTCTGGATTTCGACGTTTGATTCCGCAGCCCGCAAATTTCCTACCGGGGGAATGTCAACATCATTTTTCCGTCTCAAGGCTAAAAAAATTCCATCTGCAGGATTTGACTCCGCGTTCGCTCCAAGAACGACGCCTAGCCATCGTAAGGTACCAAAAACCACCAGGATTTAGGCACTAACGCCGGCCCAAATAAACCATTAAAATCGCTAAATTCACCGGAAAATTACAGCTTAAAATCACTGCTGAGTGGAAGATCAAGTTTGCAGAAACAATAGACCTACTCAGCCCATTTCCCGAAGAGTCGGCGTGCCTACCGGCGGACTACCAATAGGGAGCAGCAACACTCACCGGTGCATTGGGTTGCAGCTCGACCCACGAAACCAGATACCGTTCCAGAAGAACATGTTAATTTTAAATAATGTGCAACTCAGAGTTATTTTTAATTAATCATTGTAACTAGCTAAAAACATTATATTTGTTTTGGTAATTATCTGGTGTTTTACCTAATCGAATATATATTTGAGTGAACGTATTTCTCCGATTTGAGCTTAACCCGAGGGGTAAATCTTTGACGCCCTTAGTAAGGGGGTGAAACGTCACATCTCTATACGTAAATTTACATTAATTGATGTAATTTTTTTCCTTTGTCGGTATCTTAAGAACGGAAAGGAATTAACCTAAAGTGAATATGGATTTTTTGTTTAGAATCACTTCTAGAACATACGGTGTAAGTTTGTCGGTTACCTCAGGAAACACCCTGTATATCTCTTTTATGTTTCAATGCTTTTTGTAATGTAACCTAAGCTTCTTGAATAAATTAAAATTAGTATTGAAATATACACGTTTTATATTTATTACAAA
The DNA here is from genome assembly GCA_940337035.1 of Agriotes lineatus. Lineage (NCBI taxonomy): Eukaryota > Metazoa > Arthropoda > Insecta > Coleoptera > Elateridae > Agriotes > Agriotes lineatus. The sequence goes on along the minus strand of CALNHX010004495.1, from coordinate 58,058 downwards.
TCACTCACAAAGTTGCATACGACACATTTTATGATGCGGGGCCCTCACAACCTTCAATTTTTTTACAGTGGCCCTTGGGCCCCTTGAAGTTGGACAGCCCTATCCTAGAGCATTTTATACGTTGTTTTAGCTTTTGTAATTTAAAAAAGAAATAATGAGCCACACTGGACGTTTCTAATCCTTAATATTTACGTTTGGTCTTGGAATACAAATCATTTTCAATAGTCAGAACAATAATTAAAATTAGAAATAAAAGACATTCAGTGATGCTCATTACCCCTTTCTTTAAATTGCAAACCCTGAAACAACGTATGAAATGCTCTAGGACACATCTCCGTATCTATTTCTTCATGCTAGTCAAAAAAGACTCGAAACGTAATTAAACCATAATGTGTGGTACACTGTTAAATTCAGAATTAAAAGGGCTTCACAAATTTGGCATCAGAAAATCAGCCGTATTTAAAAAATGAAGTTGATGATGGTTCCATCATTAAGTCCACTAGAAGTTGCTATAAAGAAGTTTAATCAGTTTCGCTATAACTTTAATATTAACGCCAGAAACAAAATAAAATAGAAAATTCAAAAATTCGGTTTTTTGAGATAATTCAAAAACGAAAAATCATATCAAGTATTTTTAGGCGTCATTTTGTTAGTCCTTTAATTGCGCAACTTTCTTCCCATTTAGGCTTGATCCACACTATCGGGCTGCTCTCGGTTCGATCTCGCTCCGCTCAAATATTTATACATTGTTAGCAATGGACACATTTACACTATCGGTAACGCTCAAACTCAGGTCGTGCCCATAGCTAACAATGTATAAAAAATTGAGCGGAGCGAGATCGAACCGAGAGTAGCCCGATAGTGTGGATCGAGCCTTAACCAAATTCGTATCTCTTACAATAATTAACCAGATCCCCATACTCTCTCTCCTTATCTTGGACACGCTGTATAAAAGATGTTAGGAGTTGTGGTGCAGATGAGGACACTGATGATTAGAGAGGATTTATAAGCATAAAGAAAAATAAGCGCTTAAAAAAGCATACATGTTTCACAAAAAAAGCTTTATTCTAAGCACACAAATTATAAAAAACACAAAATATTTTATTTTTAATAAAAAAATTATCCTTGCTCCTGGAAACAGTATATTACAACGTGTTGCTCTAAATTATCCATCGTAAAATTATGTCGTCGGTCACTCAGTATATTTTTGAACTTGGAGAAACTACGTTCTACATCTATGCTTGTTGCTGGGGCAAATTTAAACTTTGGCATAACTGAAGACTCGATTTCCAAGTCCTCTACAAATTCACCTTGTAAAACACGTGCTATATTAGACACCACTTTATATCCAGTATTTTTCATTAGTACTTCGTCTAATTTTTGAGCTATGATACGCCCAACTGATCCCTGCACAGCACGTGTATTTTGTTTAAAACTTTCAACTAGTTCTACTGTTTCGACTAAAAAAGCATCCTGCTTCTCAAGTTTCGTTATCGCTTTACTAACAAAACTATAGCTACATTTAATAAAAGCCAAATTTTGACGTAGCTCCCTATTTTTTAAAACGCCAAGACAATTCTTTACTGACTGTGAAGGTACTTTAGAAAATTCTGTGACTGTTTCCTCAAATTCTTTAATGTATTGACGATAATACAACGCCGCTTCCAGCCATGTCCCCCATCTAGTCATAATTGGTTCAGGGGGTAAGGGCACGTCAGGAAACTTTTCCTTAAAATGCTGCACCCTCAAAGGGGCCTTAACACAAATTTTTTTGCCATTTTTAATTAACTTATTAACGGATAGAAACTGCAGTCGTATAGTATCAGCTACTCTATTCAGCCCGTGTGCAAGACAGTGGCGTAACCTCAGATTTCGCCCCCCCCCCCGCTGAAATTTGCTGCGGGCCCCTTATAGGTCCTTAATAAAATAAAGTGGCAAAAAAATCAATAATAATAATAATAATATTGTTTACGCCTGGCCGGCCTTAATATTAGTAATATCTGTAATAACCTCTCCGATTCAGTGAACAATAAAGAAAGGTTTTCCAATCATTCCTGGTACCCATATTATTTCTAACATAATTTTTAATTTATAGAAGCTTCTTTCAGCTGAAGCGACCGAAACAGGTAAAGTTAAAAATAATAACAGTGCTGTTGCACTTTCAGGAAAAATTTATGATAAACGATTATCAACTATTCAAAACTTAGAAAATTGATTCGCGCTTTTAAACTCTTTTAGTTTATCTAGATTATAAGATTTTTTTGCAAATGTTAATGTCTATAGAAAATCTTTGATATTCCAAAATTCGTCAAAATGTCTTTTAACTTTCGGTCTGCGTTTATTTTTAAATGTAGGATTTATGTTCCAGTGGTTGGCTAAATTGGTTGCTTCTAATTCAACACTAAGATACCCACTTCGATATTTTTTCAAATATTCTAGGGGTTTTCTAATACAGGTTGTAGTTTTCCTGAAATCCGTGTCTGGATCCTATAGCATTTTTGAAGTGATGTCAATTTCCCCTAAAATTTTACTTACAAAAACACATTCAAAATGATCGACGTTGGTTAGGATTCTTCTCTCCTCATCGTATTCTTCCTTTTTTTATGTTAATGTTGTATTAAGAGCAGCGGCAATTTAATTGCGGTGAGAGTTTGGGTTCTGGAAAACCATCGTATAGGGTTAAGTTTGTTTAATTTTATAACGGATTCGCCCGTAATGGAACTACCGATTTATGCTTAATCCAAAAAATGTGTATATGTTTTGAATAGTAACAAAAAAAATCAATTTCCCTTACACATTTAACTGTATCATTAATCACCAAGTTGAAGTTGTGCGCAGCACAATAAACGTATCGCCCCGTGATTGGAAGGTTCAACGCATGCGCCAATATTTAAACTACAAAAAATAACATATTTATAATTGAAAATGTCTAATGTCTACTAAAGCACATCCAAACTTCACTATTCACCAAGTTAAAATGCACAAATTTAAACAATAATGGACACACGCTTCTAGGGGAGTTTAGTTCGTAATTTACCTTACGAATTACGGATGAGTTAGTTACGATACAGCTGGCAGAATCAGTATAGGGATAAGCGTTAAAACAATCCATAAATCCAATATTTAATAATCATGTTAAATTATAAAATTCTTACAATACGGGCGGTATTAAGTCAACTCAAATCAGCTTTACGACTGCAGGAAATTCCCATCTTCATTAACCTATGCCCGCTATTACAAAACAATCTATGGCAACTTTAATTTAAAGGCCGGCAATTCAAAACTACTTTTGCCTTTTGCGTGGACACCCCATTATTATAAACATAAAAATAGAAAGATTTTTTCCTGTTTGCCTTTATTGAATGAAAGAAAAAGAAAACTATGGGGCCATTCGGGCAGCCGCGGGGTCAGCGGGTACCAAGTTACGCCATTGGTGCAAGACATGTGACATGAATCAGTTTTTCATAAAATATTTTAAAATTTTTACCATCCTTAAGCATGCATGCTGCGGCGTCCGAAATCATCAGCATAATTTTGTCCCGAGGCACTGCATTTGGAAGCTACAAAGATGTTAAACTGTCATTTACAAACCGTGTAATTGTGTCACTGTTTGTTTTAGGCAACTCTTTGCAGCTGACAACATATCTTTTAGCAGGAATACCTTCATTTAAGATGCCGAGAATTAAGCTTGCCACATATCTTATGCAACTGTCTGTCGATTCATCAACAGCAAACCATGTATTTTGTTTAATATAGTTGTAAACTTGTCGATATATCGGTTCAACGTAATTTTTGCGCAGAGTACTTTCAGCTGGAATATTTCTGCTTCAATATTTTTGTAAAAACAGTTGAAATGGACTATTTTGCTACTTGTTTAGCGGTATGTTGGACTGAATCATCATCTTACATAATTCAAAATTAAATTGAAATTGCTCATCTTGACGAGAGGTGGTTGCAATAGATTCTTGTACAGTCTGTTTGTTTTTTGAAGTCTCAAATTTCTTTTTTCGTTCTATGTGCAAAGCTGTTTTCACATGTTGAAGCACATTGTACTTCTTGTCATCTTGAATCTAAAAAATATTGCTTTCAATTACTAATGTCTTTTCCAACAGAAGTTACATACAATTTTTATGCAAGTTCTACAAAATATTTTGTTGTTTTCACTTTGGAGTTCGGGGAAACCCCTTATCAACTCAGCTGGCGTTGTTTTTGATTTAGGCATTTTCAAATATAAATTAACACAATACGTACGTACTCGTTGACAGTTGCGGTAAGACTTTTCCATTAGCCTTTTTTATTTTAATGTGAGTACTGAGTAGTCACAGTGTTGCCGTTACAGTCGTTGTTATTTGTTTTGACGGGCTGATTCATGGCTGATGAATCATGGGCATATAGAAGTTTGCACAATTTGTTAAGGGATACGATACGATTTAAAAAAAATCTGGTGTGATACACGCACACAACTTCCTTTTACAGCGATCTTATAATTAGCCAAAAATTTGATTTTAAATTTTTAAGCATTTGTCAAAAATTTTCAAAAATTAGAAATTCTGCAATAACGGTACAAAATAGAGCGTTAGTTGAAGAGACAAATTTTCTATAAAATTTTAAGCTGAATTCAAAAATGTAATAATATACCCTGGTGTTCTATTTAAAATAGGAGTTAATAAAAAAAAAATAGAAAAAAACAAAATAAACCCATTTTAGGAGTATTCAACTGGAAAATCACCTATCTCACATCAATACACATTCAAAATGTAATAAAAATGTAAAGTTTGAAAAAAATCGTTAGAGCCGTTTTTGAAAAAAAAAATGAAAAAGCACCTACTTCCGGTCATGCGATTTTCTTCAAAAGCTTGTTGTCGCATCTACATAGTACACAAATTTATATATGAAGTTTCAACGCCTTTTCGGTTTTGAGATATTCTGTTCACAGACACAGACAGACACACAGACAGACAGACACACACACACACAGACAGACCAATGAAAAAAAATATGTTTTTTGGGTTCAGGGAATTCTAAAACGTGAAGATCTGTTGAAAACTCAATTTCGAATTTTTGGGATGAATCCAATACTTCCTTTATTGTAAAAGGAAGTAAAAACAGCACTAAATATGCCAACTATTTTAACATGCATAAAATGTTAAAAATATATTAATTAAGTACAACTTTCGTAATGTTTAAAACAGTATACAGCTAGACAAAAAAGAAAATTACAAGCCGTAGAGATGAAGTACCTCAGAAGAGTCAGAGGAGTTACAAAAAGAAGGACAAGATCAGAAACAAACAAATTAATAATAATAATAACAATAATAATAATAATAATAATAATAAAGCTTTATTTGCCCAACAGGATATCCAATAATAGGACAAAGTAATACAAATATATACAGAAAAAATGACTATATACTCGTATATAATACACTAATACACGCCAACAATGATTACATCGTAAACTAATCTACCTCTATACAAAAAAAAAACAAATAAACAAACACAGTGACAAAGTATACTATTTATAACGCATCTACATTAAAATCAATTGCAAAAGTAAATTCTACATAAACTCATTAGTTCAGATAAAGAACTATTAAATATGTCAATTTGGTTACTGATCTTATTAAAATGTTTAGCCATGGAGTAGAATGGAGATTTAATTAATAATTTAGTTTTAGGAATTGGACAATAAAAGGTAACACCTTGTCGCGACTCAAAACGTGGTACTATTATTCTCAACTGAGTTACCAAATCTGAGCAGTCAATATTGTTGTTACAAAGATTGTGCAAGAAGCTTAATAACGCACATACTCTTCTACAGGCAAGACTGTTGAACTCAGAGGTATTCAATAATTGATTATAGTTTATGTCTGTATGTGGATAAATACCGATTACGCTCAATTATAAGTGAGTAACTAATGTAATGAGGATTCCAAATTACAGCTCCGCACTCCAACTTAGATCTTACATAAGAAAATAAAGAATTTTCAAAGCATGAAGATTATTAAAGTCTCTGCAATTTCTGATGATGAAACCATACATTTTCAAGGTTTCTCCCACCTTCAAGTTTATGTCTTCATGAAATGTTAGTTTGTTATCAAACAATATGCCCAAAACTTTCATAGTGGAACATCTCTCAATAGCATTTTCGTCTACATTATAATGATATTCTATATATGACTCTTTCCAAGTAAATGAGACCACTTTGAATTTGGAAATGTTTAAGTGTAACCGGTTTAAAATGCACCATTCCTGTATTCTGTTAAGATCATCTTGTAGCAAGAGACAATCATCAAGACTGGAAATGTTACAAAATATTTTTAGATCGTCTGCATAAGAAAGCTTATTACATCGAATTACACTACACAGGTCATTAACAAATCGTAGAAAAAGTAGTGGTCCCAGATTTGAGCCTTGAAGTTCCCCAGAAGAAGCGAAGTATGTATAGGAACAAACCCCTTTATATGAAACAATTTGTTCCCTATTTGATAGATATGAATCAAAGAAAGATGTTAAAGGTTCATCAAACCCAAATAATCTCAACTTGTTAAGTAGGACGGAGTGATCTACTCGATCAAACAGACATGTCAGTATATATAACATCAAGCTGCCCACGCTGATCCATAACCTCAGACAGATATTGCGTTAAGATCGTTAAGTTAGAAATAGTTGAACGCTTTGGAATGAAACCATGCTGATGAAGAGATAACTGGTTTTGAACAAAAGGGAATATACTGTTAAATTCGACAAGAATTGCAAATACAATCATTAATGGAATTTATTGAACAAAGGCAATTGAGCTGGTGGGGACATCTACAGCGGATGGGGCAATTGAGACCTGTGAAACAAGTATGGGAAGCTAGAATACAGCAGATGAAAAGAGGAAGACCTAAAAAGACGATGGACAACATCATTGGAAAGATATTACAAAAATGAGGGTGTACATGGGGTGAAGCTAAAACAAAGGCAAGAAATAAAAAGTACTGGACAAAATTTGTATATAATGTGTAGAGTGCCAAGTGTTATTGTATAATTTAAGTTTGTAAACGACACACCATTAGATGGTAGGGTGGAACTGATAAGCCAAAAAAGCATAAAAATCTATATGTCAAATAATACCAATTTTCTAGTTAGTGACTCATTATCAAAAGTTCTGAGTTGCTATTAAACATTACAAAAAGCATAAAAGCTATAAATCCGCTCTCTACTGATGATACACTGTTGAGAAATAAAGTAAAATGTAAGAAACATTATTAAAAACACAGTAAGAGGTATGGCATGACAAAACTTAAAAATAAAAACGTTTGTGCAGAATTTCAGAAAAGAATCAGTAGTACAATAATACTGATGAACAGTGAAATAAATTCAAGATAATAATGAAAGAGAGAAAACACAGATACTGAAACAAGGTACGACAAAAAGTAATCTAATGTATGACGATGAATGTAAAGATGGGAAAAAGGAACAAGCAAGAATGAAAATGTTTAGGTGGAATACAGTAGAGTACAGAGAATGAACAGTGTAGAAAGAAAGTAAAGAAAACATGCAAGACGATAAAAACACAACACTTAAAGAAATTAAAAAGATTGAACCTAACTACTCCAAATAGATGTTGTAAAACACAAAAGAAGAAATTTTAAACAAAAACTACATTCTATAAGTGAAATCGGAGAAAATTTAAACACATGGGATAAACAATACTTCATGGATGTCTTTAAATTAAAAGCAAGTGATGAGGAAGAAATGGACGATAATGAGGAAGAAAACGTAAATTAAGGATACGAATCACCAACCATAAAATAAATAAAGGATATTATTAATTTATTTAAAAATAGCAAGGCTCCAGAGAAGACTGAGATAACGGCAAAGATGCTAACAGTGGTGGGGGATAAACTTTAAAGAAGTGTACATAAAAAAGTAGGACAGGCGTGGAAAGAAGGCATTATGTCAGAAAGCTATAAAGAAGCCCTAATAAGTCCAATTCATTGAACATGAGTTTAACAAATTACGGATATTATAGAAGCATAGCCCTTATGATATTGTGGAAGCAATACAAAAATTTGTAAAGTGGCTTAAACAGAACTTCCTTCGCTCGAATTACATCAATTTGAAAAAAGAAAATGTAGTAAGCAGTTTCTAGCCGCCCAGATCCGCCGCTTAAACAACTGAGCAACAACCTTACTAGAATTGTACGATTTTCTGCTGCGTTATAAAAACACCATACTATTCTGTCAAATTTGTGATGTTCACGCTGTACCTGTTAGCTCTCATTTTCGCCAATGATAAAGCCTGAACTATGTACAAATTATTACTTTTATCTAATTATCAGTTAAAGCAAAAATAAACAAATTTAAATTTTTTCAATGTACTCACTCTGTATATATTTTTCCCAAATGTTTTCGGCTTCATGCCAGGTAGATATATAATCTACATGCAAAATAGAGTCTTCCTACGACAAATAGTTTTGAGCCGACAGACAGACTGACGGAATTGAAAAAAAACCTGTTTTTCGTCATCTAGGGCAGGGGTTCTCAAACTATTTTAGACACTGTACCCCTTTTTACCGATAAAAAGTTTTGGGTACCCCTTATCGGTAAGTAAACTGAAATATATAAAAAAAATCTTAAACCTTTTTATTTAGTAGGTATAGTTTTAACCTGTGTAACTCAATTACGCGTCATGTTTAAATAAAACAAAGAGATATTGCTTACATACATTTTTATTATATTAAAAACAAAAAGGGGGGATAGGTGTACATCACATCAGCTGATGCACTCTGTCCACCCGTCTACCGTCGCGCCACCACTATATATAATTTTTGACTTATACAGGGCGAGTCAACAATTTCAAAATTTTTAAAACCTTATATTTTCGCTAAAATATCATTTTTTTGGTGGAAAATTATACAGGGTGATATAAAAGGTCATTTTTTTATGCAGAATTTTATTATACCCAATGCCATAGAAGTTTACACTTCTCCCGTGTGGTCTTAAGCACACAAATAATTTTTCCCCTATTTAAATTTAAAGGTTTGTTTTATTTTTTGTTGGCCTGCTACGTACCCCCTAAAAATTTTCGCGTACCCCCAAGGGGTACGCGTACCACACTTTGAGAACCACTGATCTAGGGACCTTGAAGATCTGAACAAATCTCGGAAACTGATTTTTTTGCGATTACAATACTTTCTTCGTCTTTTAGACGAGGGAAGTAACAAAGTAAATGAGGTAGCAGAGAAGAAGGTCGGTCAATATCAGTGTGCGTTTCGGACGAATCGGTCAACGATTGAACATGCCTTTATACTGAAGCAAATTTTGGAAAATAGTATCTTTCAAAGATTATCACTGCATATGATCTTCATTGATTTTAAGTAGCCCTACGACACGGAAAAACGGTCATGCTGCACACAGCCCTGAAAAAGATTATAGGGCTAGTTAAAATGACGCCGACGGAGAGCTATCACAAAATATTAATAAAAAGCAACATGTCAGAAACATTTAGTCACCAGAAGGTTAAGACAAGTGGCCCTTTTATCAATAATTTTGTACAATACAGTTTTGAACAGAGCAATCAACAAAAGTGGAATAAAAATAAAAGGTACTATATATAACCCACTAATTCGAAAATCAATGAAAGGAAAACAAAATATATGCTGCTAAAGGAAATTGAAAATAGGACACAAAACAGGAAAATGAAGCTGGACGCATAGGATGATAGAAAGTACAGTTTTGAAAAAGTGGATAAATTTAATTATCTAGGTGACTATCAACTAGCATAACTGAAGAAAGGTGTGAAATAGAAGAGAGGATAGGTAAGGATTCAAAATGTCTAGGTGAGTTAATAGCGTGTTTAAATTTAAAAACTGCTTCGAGAAATGTGAAATATGAGAATATACGATATAACACAATCATAAGACCCACGGTGATTTGTGGTAGTGAGTTGTAGAAATTAAATAACAGGAAAAAAGAAACGCTAGAGGCACGGGAAGGAATGTATTAAGATGGATATGTGGTGGAACAAATGAAGGGAAGCTATGGGTACGACGAACAAATATGGAGTTAATGCAACTACATGGACAATCAGTGATAATTGATGTGGTAAGAACACAAATAATGCGATTGCTAGGAAAGGCCGCAAGACTGTCAGAAGAAAGGCTAACCAAACGAGCATTAACAGGAGGGATCACAAGGAGAAGAATGAGAAAGAGACCTCAAGTACAATAGTTAGGGGTAGAAAGGGATATCGACGAAATGGGCGTTACAGACTATAGGCAAATAATATATCTTCTTTAATTACAGTCTTCAATAGCACCTGTTGTCTTAGTGTGTGTCTTATAAGCGTAACTTTCCTTTTCAATTATCTACCTTCTCTAACAGTACGTGAGGTATAGCCTTCCACGGGGTACTTTAAATTTGAATAAGACGGCTCGCCCGGTTAGCTAGTTCAATGAACATGAAACTCTATAATGTCTCAGCTTGTAGCTATGAACGATTACTATTTTCGAAAAAACAAGAAGCCGGTTTCTCCTGCAGTGTTCTCGGGCTGAAACGAACTTCATGCAATGCATAATCTATTTATTTCAATATACACATAGGAGCAGAAATAAAATCAAAGAAAACTAAGACTAGCTTCTAGGAAAACCTACTAGCGAGATAGCTGGATCTGCATGCAACTACGTTACAAGCATACGCAAACAACGTAAAACAAATAACCTTGAAATAATCGTCTTTACACAAACGCAAATGTCAAAAAAAGGCCTTAGCTAGAAGCAAACACTGTTAAAAGCAAGCGTGATCTACGTACATATTATTCGCTGACTGCACATATTCTTTCGCATTTGCAAAAGCTTCTCGCAGTTAGACTTGCGTCTTTCACGTTTTGACGGTAAACGTTGTTGGTAACAAATTAATCTCGAAGTGGACCAATAGGAACTGCTGCGTAGCGTTGAATTAGATTCACCTTAAGTTACGTCATCCATTTATCGGATGGCGTGCTGCATGTAAAGCTACCACACTCAATGCATTTCGAGGAAGTTGTCACAATCCAATTGCATTTATTGTTTATGTTTGCATATTTATTTACATACGTTTTTGTTACGTATCTGTATACACAACTCTCAGGTAGAACGTACACGGCGAGAGTGAAATTTTTTAAATTAGCTTTTACCTAACACTCTTGCTATGTGATTTATATATAGAATGGTTGAATATGTAAATTTAAGCTACGCCTCACTCCCCATGCAGTATCGACGATACATTTTTTAAATGAAAAATAACTTTTATTTCGTAATTTTCAGTTTAAGAAATTCAACAGGTTACTACTCGTATTATTATAATCTAATCTGTTAGATCTCCAATAAAATAAGCGATTACGTAGTCGTATACCTAAACTTGTTCTTACCAGGTGTCTCAATCTGCGATAGGTCAGGGATCTACTCGACGGAAATACCTTAAATTTCACATGCTTAACGAAAATTGGGTAATTATATACCATTTAATTCTAATCAATGTAATCATTTGAAAGACCAGTTTATCATATGATTAAAATTAGATTTTTAAATCAGTAAACAATTTCGTTATTAAATAAAGACTCAAATTAATAATAGGGCCATACTCTACATAGTAGTCTGCACGTAAAATGCGAATAAAAACCGATCGAGAAAACCTATAAATAATAATATTAATAAGCAGCAATTTTAATGACTGATTATGTCAAATGAAATTTTACGGAAAGATTGCACTTACATAGGTTATAACATATAAAAAGAAACAATTATTGTTCCTTTAATTAACAATGCAATGTAAAAATTATTTTTAAGCAAACATTTAATTGACTTAACTTTGCGAAAGTTACTGAACGAATTTGATGTAGATAATTTGAATTCTAATTATTGAAGTCAGTATTATAACAAAAATATTATCTGTAATGCTACCCAGAGTCGATAATCTCGACGATACGCCTTGCTAGAGAGCCGCTAAAGATAATGATTTTGGGGACCCGTTCGGCAATACGGTCAGAAATTTTCCATCATGACGATTATTTGTTAAACTGGGCCATATGCATACAATGATGGATACTTCGTTTTTCCCATATAACAATTACAAATAGATATGTAATTAGAATTGGATGTAGCTCCATAAAAAAGCTAAAACAACGAATATTTCTATGTAGATTAGAATTAAATGCGAATAATAACTTACGGTTTTAAGGAACCCTTTTAAAATAAATTTTCGGTTGGGGAATATACTCAAACAGCTTCTCAAAAATTCTGTACTAATAATAACATCCTTCAATTTTCAATTAACCATTAGAATAATCAATTAAACTAATATGAAAATTGTTCACAAGGCAAACTTAAAATCCGCTAAAAAGCGTGCAGCCGTCGTGGAATGAGGCATTCGAATGAATTCTCCATATGGTCGCGAAGGTAACATTCTTCCGGTCTCATTTATTCGAAACGTACAAACGCGCATACATACCAGGGATTTGCAAAATATATTTAGCCGTTTAGAACAGTTTTGATTAACGATATCCGATTGTTACAAACAGAAGTAGATTTGTCTTCCGAAACGTTAATGTTCTAATATTTTTCATTTTGTAGTGTGGCGAAACATCCCAAACACAGCATAATTAACAATAATTACATTAATAAACCAAAACAGAGGTATTACAAAAAGGATATAGTCTTGGCAATATGGGAAAATTGAGCCAATGAAAAGAAATGCTTTTGTTGCGACAATAAATTACACCTTTTGAATAACTGTTCAAAATTTAATCACTCAGTGTTGGCGATCGATGGAATGTTGTTAAGTAAAAAAAGGCTTGTATTTCCTACTTAATGCTTGGCCACATCCTAAAAGTGGAGCAATTAATGCACCAAACCTCATCCTATATTATTCTCCTTAGCATAGAATTTCGGCTTAGACCGCGTAGTATTTGTATATGAACACCCAGCATTTTCTGGCCTAATGTGCCTTGCACCTTGTGAAGTCGGGCAAAAACCCGCGCGATGGCCATGCTCTTTGGTGGCTTGTGTTGTTTGAGTATCTTGAGAACGAAGATAGTTAGGCAGATTTGGCCGTTTTGCTGTTTGTGCATCCATATTCACTAACGTGCTGCAAGCTGCAAGGTCTTGCGAAACGTTAGTGAATATGGATGCACAAACAGCAAAACGGCCAAATCTGCCTAAGTATCCTCGTTCTCAAGATACTCAAACAACACGAGCCACCAGAGAGCATGGCCATCGCGCGGGTTTTTGCTCGACTTCACAAGGTGCAAGGCACATTAACCAAGAAAATGCTGGGTGTTCATATACAAATACTAGGCGGTCTAAGCCGAAATTCTATGCTAAGGAGAATAATTCGAGTAACCGCGAAAGCCTCAAACAGTACTCATCCTATATTGTTGCACAAGGATGATAATGATGAAAAAGTTAAAGAGAATTGAGTTGAAATGAATGGTTATAATTTAATTAATAAAAATGTAATGTTAAAAGTTATACCGGTTGTATTAGTAGAGGTGAATGCGAGGTAAATTATTAACTTTACTGCACGATGCTTCCACTATTACTCTTATAGATCAAAACTTAGCTGACCAACTTGGAATGCATGGATCGCAGCACTCTCCTAGTACCCAGACCCAGTGGACAAATAATCAAGCAAAACAACAAGAGAATTCAAGAATAGTAAGTTGCAGCATTGTAGGACAAGTAGGACAAAGGAAGTATCAATTGGGGCATGTACGGACAATAAAGGGTATGACATTGCCTCCTCAGACAATTAATAAAGAAGTGATAACTTAGGATTGCTTTCGGCACTGCAAGTAGATCTGCATCAATGACTGTTTGCTGACTGGACCTGATTTGCATAATTCTTTGTATGACATCCTTCTAAGCTTACGAATGAAAAAGTTTGCACTTACAGCAGATATCCAGGAAATGTTTCTACAAGAATAAGTTCGAAGAGACGATAGCTGCGCTCAAAGGCTTTCATGGCGTGGAATAGAAAGACAGAAACCCCCGGATATCTACAAAATAATGGTTGTATTTTTGGATCTGCTGGTGGACCTTGTCTAGCACAAGAAGCCAAAACCAAGAATGCCATGGAATTTATGGAAGAATATCCGCTTCCAGCAAAAGCAATAATTGAAAACTACTACATGGACAATCACTTGGGTAATGCAGACTCTGAGGAAAAAGCCGTTGAATTAGCAAAATAAATAATTTTTGTCCCAAAGAAAAGGTGGCCTGAATAATATTTCTGATTCTAAATTCCTACGACAATATTATTTATTAGTTAGAAACTCTAGTCTAATACAGTTACATATTTTTTCCGATGCCCCTAAGAGGTGGTATGCAAGAGTAGCATATTTAAGAACCCAAAATAATGATACCATAAGAGTTAGTTTGTTGCAAGGAAGGAACAAGTTGCACCTTTGGAACCGTTGTTCACACCTAGACTATAATAAATTTCAAATAAGCATGCAGTACTTGGAACTAAATAGTAATCATAACTATGGCCGTGATTGGTCGAAATAAAGTCAGCATTAAAACCATATGCAACACAAATACTTCTTTCAAATATGTCAATTTGAAATTAGGTATGAATCTTTAAGCTAAAACCGATAAATAGTGGACAAAAAAGACTGGTCTACCTTTATTTGAATTATATCTGATAAAATTAGTGTAAAACTGAGTTTTGGTTTAGAGTGCCACCTACTGCATTCTTATTTGAAATTTAGTATAGAGTTAATGGCTGCCTTATAGTACAGGCGCCAGGGAATTTTTACATGCAATTCTTGGTAACAGCATTTTGTGTTAATGGCTGGGTAGGGGGCTGTGCTCTGAGTCTAACTTTTAAGTTTTCGGATCGATCGGAGAAATTGTTTCTCCGCAATATCGGAAAAAGTGTTGAAAACGGTTTTTCAGCAATTTCTCGTTTCCTGTTGCTTTGGCACTGGAATTGCATCAATACAAGTTTGTAGTTTATAAAATTCCTCACAACTTTTGGAAATACCTTTTTCTCGTGCGCTCAACAATTCAAAAGTTGTTACCCCATAAAGTCAAGAAATTAAGGGTTGAAATGGGTTTTACGTAAATATATCGTTTTCAGTTAATCCTACGATAAAAAATATTCTTATATTTTTTGTAGAACAACTAATTTGCATAAAATTTGTATATGGGTATTTTTCTATTTGAACAATTATTTATCGTTCTACAGAGCCGCAAATGTCGCAAGTCACGTAAACCGTACATTTAGTGTGCACTTTCGAACGGCACTGTTCCTTTGAGGTACAGTTTGTAGCTCGTCTTTTTATGTGGTCTCCCCGATATGCCTACTCCGCTAAGTGTATTTTTAACAGTCTCACACTTCCCATGGTCTTTTTGATAGACCGGGTTCTGGATCGTTGATCCCACTCATTGCAGAATTGTTGATTTTATCGCCCTTGTCAAGTTGTGTTTCCTTTGAAAAGAACTCGGAAAGAGAAAATATGTCGTCGTCGTAGTTGATGTGATATTCGTCAACATCTGTAGTAAGCATTCTGGAGAATTCCTGCACATTCTCACAGGATTCTCCGGCGGGAAGCAAATGGGGGTGCACTTAGACCCGCTTTGCGACAGCCATAGGCCTTTCCACATTTGGTCTTGCACCCGCATGAAATTAATTTTATTATTGCGAGAGGCGCGGGAGGCTCAGTGCTAGACACCTGTAACCATTGTCGCCGAGGACATCGACATATTGGTCCTTCTGATGGCACTACGACGGAACTGTGCAAACGTTTTTCTTTGCAAGCCCGGAAAACTGAATACGAAGAAACAGCATTACTCTACATCATGCGTGAAACACGGCGATGCTGTATCAAAGCATATCTTGTTCTTGCATGCATTTTTTGGTTGTGACACAACATCGGCTGCTTACGGTATGGGTAAAGTGAAATTTCTTAAAACCCTAGAAAAGACACCTACCCTGGAATCTGCAGCGAATCACTTTGTACAGAAAGATGTAGACGCGGATATCATCGCATCAGCGGGAGAGCAATTTTTTATTGCGTTTTACGGTGGAGACATCCATAACGACAAGTCAATCAACTTGCTGCGATACAAACACTTCGCGAAATCCCTTGCAAAGTCAACGTTTAATCTGGCATCCCTGCCACCTACAAAAGACACGGCCAGGATGCACGCATTCCGGACATACCATCAAGTTCAAACCTGGCTTGGAAATGACACTCTACCCGCGGAAAGATGAGGCTGGAATAAACGTGGCCGTACGTTTACACCGGTGCCTAGCACTGAGCCTCCCGCGCCTACTGCAATAATTAAATTAATTTCATGCGGGTGTAAGAATAAATGTGGAAAGGCTTGTGGCTGTTACAAAGCGGGTTTAAAGTGCACCGCCATTTACTCCATATGCGCAGGGGAATCCTGTGAGAACGTGCAAGAAATCTCCAGAATGCTTGCTACAGATGAACACGAATACCACACCAGCTACGACGATGACATATTTTCTCTTCCCGAGTTCGTTTCAAGGGAAACACAACTTAACAAGGGCGACAAAATCGACGATTCTGCAATGATTGGAATTGACGATGCAGAACCCGGCCCATCAAAAAGACCAAGGGAAGTGTAGAAATACACTTCGTGGGTTAGACCTATAGGAGAGACCACGTAAAAAAACGCGCCACAAGCTGTACCTCAAAGGTGGTGTGGAAAACAGTTGGTGCGACACACTCGAAGGAACAGGGCCGTTCGAAAGTGCAAATGGAAAAATACTCATACACAAATTTTATGCAAATTAGTTGTTCTACAAAAAATATAAGAGTATTTTTTATCGTAGGATTAACTGAAAGCGATATATTTACGTAAAACCCATTTCAACCCTTAATTTCTTGGCTTTATGGGGTAACAACTTTTGAATTGTTGAGAGCACGAGAAAAAAGTATTTTCAAATGTTGTGAGGAATTTCATAAACTACAAACTTGTATTGATGCAATTTCAGCGTCAGAGCAACAGGAAACGAGAAATTGCTAGAAAACCGTTTTCAACACTTCTTCCGATATTGCGGAAAAACAATTTCTCCTATCGATCCGAAAACTTAAAGTTAGACTCAGAGCACAGCCCCCCACCCACCCATTAACCCAAAATGCTGTTACTAGGAATTGCACGTAAAGCCCTATTAACGATCTCTCTGGCGCCTGTACTATTAATGAATGCAGGTGTAGGACATCACCTGAAGAACAAGTTGAAGCTAAACATTTCCAATATATTCTGTTGGACAGACGCAAGAATAGTACTACAATGGCTACATTCAGAAGCCCAAAGATTCGAGATATTTGTAGCTCAAAGACTAGGTAAAATTCAAGATTTGACGAACTCGACGAAGTGGAGATACTAAAAAATGAACAGGACCTTTAGATCTTTTCAAATATTCAATATGGTACTGTTTATAGCTATCCATAAATGCAAATTTGGCGCCACGCCTTTCATGGAAGAAGCGGCACTTGACTTAAGTAGTTTTGTACCAGAGGGTTAGGCGCACGTTAAACGAGGGAGCGCAAGGCAGAACACTTCCGCGCTTGCACCCGACAGCACCGCGGCTTAGGTGCGAACCTGTATTTTTATGTTGTACATTTGCTTGATGCACCATTAAGGGTAAGTGTTCCAGTGTTCAAGAGCAGTGACAAGCCAGCGTAAAAACATCTAGTCGTTCGATCCGCATGGCCCTTTGATTTTCGTTACCACCAGGAAGCCAAGCGTCTACAGTTTACCATCGCAGTCACATCGCATCGACCTTGTACCGGCCCTTGTAAGAAGCGCATCTGGACAAAGATCCTTTTCGGCTACGCGACGCCGCCAAGAACCGTAAGTGAACCATATTTTTTCCTTTATTCTGTATCCCTTTCCGTTTGTACAAGCACAAATTCATTATGTCGAACAAAAATGCTGCTGAAATTCAAGCTCTTAGGCGAAAGTGTGTTTCAGTAAAATCGCGGCTTACAATTTTCAAAAATCACATTGAGCAGATTATTGCTTCCGACGCCACTTTAGATGATGTTTCCGTGATTGAAATACAAGATAGGGTTCTTAAAACCAATGCGTTAATTGATGAATTCGAAAGTGTTCAAATGGAACTCGAATGTCTAGTAGAGGGCGAGGAAATTTCGACAAGCTATTTTATTTATCCATCGCTAAGGCGAAAACGTTAATTGATAAATTTAAAACTGCAAACAATGGCGTAGGTCAGTCTCTTTCAGCGTCTTCAAATAATGATTATGCTTTAAATGCGATAAAATTACCAACTAACCAGCTCCCCCGTTTTGACGGGACATATGAGCGTTGGTTGGAATGTCGTGATACATTCCAATCGCTAATTCATGAAAATAGTAGTATAAACAATATACAAAAGCTACATTATTTGCTAAGTTCCCTAACGTCCACGGCCGCGCAAGTGATTCAATCCCTTGAATTTTCGGCTTCAAATTATTTAATTGCATGGGACATTTTATGTAAGAGGTTTAATAACACACGCTTATTGGTCCACAATCACGTAAAAGCTCTATTTAATTTAGAAGGGTTGGTTAAGGAATTCGCTGACAAGATTCGAAAATTAATAGATAACGTGTTAAAGCATTTACGCTCTCTAGGTTTGTTAAATCAGCCTACTAAAGAATGGGACACTTTAGTTATTTATATCGTATACTCAAAATTAGATAGAGCCACAAACAGGCAGTGGGAGGAACACAAATGGGAAAATTCACTTTCCTCGCTTGATGATCTTTTAAAATTTCTTAGATCGCGTGCCGATCTCCTGGAAACTTTGGAATTACGCCATTCGGACCAAATTTCTGACAAGCCAAAGTTCAATTCGCGGTCGTTTGTCGGTACAAAGGAATGTTGCCTGTTTTGCAACGTAGAGCATACCCCATGGGATTGCAAAGCTGCTTTAAAATTATCCGTTCAGGAAAGAATTGACCAGGCAAAGAATATTAAAGCCTGTTTAAATTGTTTTAAGCAAGGTCAGTTTAATAGGGCCTGTAAGTCGAGTAAATGCAGAAAATGCGGGGCTAAACATCACACTTTGCTTCACCTTGAAAGGAATTTTGTTAGGGCTGCGATTACGGCTGCAGAGCCATCTCCAGCCCCCTCAGGCGAAAGTTAAAATATTGCCTTGTCAGCTTTAAAGATGGCAAGCGGTCAGGTATTATTGTCTACGGTATGCGTATTGCTTGCCGATTCTACGGGAAAAACCCATCGCTTTCGCGCCCTTTTGGATAGTGGATCACAATCCAGTTTTATAACCTCACAGCTTTGTTCTACTCTAAACCTAAAATTGGAAAATACCAAACTTGCGCTTTCGGGATTAAACAATTTGACGTCTCATAGCCAGAAAAAATGTACTGTTAAAATATTCTCTCAGTGCGGTTTATTTGTAGCTCAACTAACTTGTTTTGTTTTGCCCGCAATTACGGGAAATCTTACTAATTTCTTCGTGGACGTTTCAAAATTGCAAATACCTGCAAACATTACGCTTGCAGATCCCGTATTTAATGAGCCAGGTCCCATTAACCTTTTGATAGGTGCAGATCTGTTTTGGAGTTTGATTTTAGTGGGTCAAATTACACTAGCCGCAAATTAACCCATTTTGCAGAAAACATTATTAGGTTGGGTTATTTCAGGTCCCGTCGGCGAAAAACAACCCACCAGGGTTGCTTGTCATTTTAGTAAAGGTTTAGAAACTCAAGTAGCCAAGTTCTGGGAGATTGGGGATTTTCCAATTATTAAATCACGGAAGATTCCAAGAGGAAATTGCAGCGGAAAAGCATTTTGTTAAAACCACAAGGTGAGATCAAGACGGTAGATTTATAGTATCAATTCCCTTTAAAGAATCAACCGAAAAATTAGGCTCGTCGATGCAGCAGGCCAAGCGTCGGTTCTTTGCTTTAGAAAGGCGTCTGCATACTGATCCTTTATGAAAGGAAAGGTACGTTAACTTCATGTCGGAATACCAGGAATTAGGACACATGTCAAAAGTATTTAACATTAACGACCTTAATTGCGCGTCATATTTTATGCCTCACCACGGAGTTTTGCGAGAGGACAACCTAAGTGCAAAACTGCGTGTGGTGTTTAACGGTTCCGCGTTAACGAATACCGGCTATTCAATTAATAATCTTCAGATAGCAGGGCCGGTGATACAGAACGATCTCCTTTCCATAATTCTGCGATTTAGGAAATATTCATTTGTTGTTTCGGCCGATATTGAGAAAATATATAGGCAAATTTTGATTGAACCTTCTCAAAGGCCACTACAGCGCATTATGTGGAGATCAAATGTCGAATCACATTTAGACGCCTACGAATTAAACACTGTTACCTATGCTACAGCATCGGCATCGTTTTTGGCCATACGTTGTTTATTTGAATTGGCAAACGAATGTGAAGCCGAGCTACCTGATGTAGCAAGGGCTATACATTTTTTTTTATGTCGATGATTATATATCCGATGGGGATTCAATAGATTCTGTTATTCATACGTACCAGCATATCTCCAACGTATTGAAGCGCGGTCACTTCCAATTGCGCAAGTGGGTGTTAAACTCCGCAGAAATACTGAAGTCTCTCGGTGATGCTAATCCATCTAACGAAATTTTGGATATGTGTTTAAGCGACAACGCAAAAACATTAGGTTTGATATAGTCCGCTAGGATAGACACGTTGACATATCAAATAAATGACACTTTGGAAAATCAAGCAGCTACGAAGCGTAACATTTTATCAGCAATGGCGCAAATATTTTATCCCCTAGGTTTGGTTAGTCCATGTGTAGCTATTGCTGAAATCCGCAGGCGCATCGCGATGGCGAGGAATTCGACAACAAAACTTACTCGGATATGGAAAGATACCTCCGTCACCGCCAAGACGAAACTGAGATTGGTTCGAACTCTTATTTTCCCCACAGCAACATATCCGGCAGAAACTTGGACGTTGAAGAGCAGACCGCCGTAGGATCGACGCTCTGGAAATGTGGTGCTATAGAAGGATGCTGCAAATACCGTGGACAGCATGTCGCACCAACGTCTCGATCCTGAGACAACTTGGCGTAGAAACAAGACTGTCGATCTCCGTGAACCAACAGTTCCTCAAGTACTTCGGACATATTGCCAGGAGACCAGAGGCAATGGAAAAGCTTATTATTGAGGGAAAAGTCGACGGCCGAAGGCCAATGGGATGTTCACCATCCCGATGGGTGGATCAACTAAAGAACCTGACCGGGGAGAGCTTACAGGAAGCAGCCTATCACTCCCAGAATAGGAAATCTTGAAGGCAAGCCATCAACAGACTTGCAACACGATGTTACTACCCTTACGGAGGGTTAGACCAGAAGGGAGAGAGTTATTGCTAAAATTATTATTCAGTAGCTTTGGCAGGAAAATATATCATGGGACGAATCTGTACCGCCACACCTTCACGTAAAATGGATGAAGTTAAAAGACGAGTTTTCACATTTAGATGAAGTTACTATACCTCGTCACGTTATTTGTATCAAACCAATAAAAATTGAAATGCACGTCTTTTCTGATGCCTCTGAGGTCGCGTACGGTTGTAGCATTTATGTTCGGTCCACGGATGAACATGGCAACGTATTTGCACGCCTTTTGTGTGCCAAAACAAGGGTTGCTTCTCCTAAAAGGATAACGTTACCGCGCCTCTAATTATGCGGTGCATTAATTTTGGCAAAATTGGCTAATAAGGTAAAGGGATCTTTAGATTCGAATTTCAATTCTTGCACATTCTGGTGTGATTCAACTATAGTATTAGGCTGGCTAAGCACACCTCCTAGTGCATTAAAGACCTTTGTTGCCAATAGAGTATGTGAAATTTTAGAAATAACCAAATTTGGAAAATTGCGTCACGTTCCCACTTACGACAATCCTGCAGATTTGTTATCACGCGGAGTTAATCCCAAAATTTTGCAGTTATCTAATATTTGGTGGAACGGACCTCAATAGCTGTTAGATTCGGAAAGTGAGTGGCCTACGCTCGCTTTAAAGGCAGAAAATTTACCGGAGATGCGAGCGCCCGTCCAGTCATTAGTATTGATTAACTCGCCCGCAATTGATATTTCTAAATATTCCAATCTAGATAGGCTAATCCGCGTCGTCGCGTATTGTTATAGGTTTAAGAGTAATTGTTTAAAAACTCAGGAAGCTCGCGCTCTAGGTCCCATTAACGTAGATGAAAAACATGAAGCACTTATGCATTTGATTAAAGTTGCACAAAATCAGACATTTCACAAACAAATAACAGATTTAAAAAACGGAAAGACGTTACAATCCAAAGGTACAATTTTAAAATTAAATCCATTCGTCGATGATAGGGGCATTCTACGTGTAGGAGGTTGCCTGCGGAATTCGAAATTTCCGTATGATAAAAAACACCCAATAATTTTACACGGCCATGATCGGTTAACAAAATTAATATTGGAAGCAGAGCACATTAAATTAGGTCACGCCGGACCTCAACTTCTATTAGCCACTATTCGCGAGAGATTTTGGCCTATTTCAGGTCGCAATGGGACCAGAGGTATTGTTCGAGGGTGCTTCCGTTGTTTTCGTGCGAGCCCAAAATCAGTTAATCCCCTTATGGGAGAACTACCAAAAAATAGGGTTGAAGCAACCTTTCGCTTTGCATGCGTGGGTGTTGATTACGGCGGTCCGATTTTGATAAAAAATAGAGCTGGTCGTGGTTATAAAACCAATAAAGGTTACATTGCGCTTTTTGTCTGCTTTGCTACTAAGCCCGTTCATATAGAATTCGTAACTGATTTCACTAAGGACTGTTTTATCATGGCATTAAAGCGATTTGTATCACGATGTGGTAAACCAACGCATATTTGTTCAGATAACGGCACTAATTTTGTCGGTGCCAATAACGAGTTGAAAGTTCTAGGAGCATTACTTAAGGATAATGAAAGAGACTTGTCTGCGTCAATTGAGAACGAAGGACTGCGCCGGCACTTCATTTCAGCTAGTTCCCCTCACCTCGGCGGGTTATGGGAAGCGGGCATCAAGTCAACTAAGCAGCATTTGAAGAGAGTGGTTGGTAATTCTTTATTAACTTATGAACAGATGAATACTGTGCTTGTTCAAATAGAAGCCATATTGAATTCCCGACCAACGTCCCCTTTAAGTTCCGATCCTGACGCTCTCCTTTCCCTTGCTCCGGCTTACTTTTTGGTTGGAAGCTCGCTTGTAGCCATACCGGACAACGATATAAGGCAGCTTCCTGAGAATCTCCTTTCACTCTTTCAAAAATGGTCCCGGGTGGTGTAGCTTAAACAAGCGTCCACGTTCGATCCGCAGAGTTAAGCAACGTTTTTTCTGGTCAGAACTTGGATGAGAGTTCCATGGCTGCTTTTCTCGGCGCCTCGTGATACGGCTGTCACGAAAATAGTTGGTCCCGGATGTCATAATAACATCACGACAATCGTTAGTGGGGTTGGGAGTTCCCATAAAATGTACAGGGACGCCTATAATTGGCCTAACGGCTGTTGGCTGAGTACCAAAATAAATAAATAAAAAAAGGCTTCAACAAATCGTGCAAAACTTTTGGGTACGATGGTGTAAAGAATACATATCGGAGCTGCAGCAACGCTCTAAGTGGAGGCTTTGAGCACCCGATCTTCAGCCAGGAGCCCCCTAAACTGGGTCTTGGGACGTGTAGTGGCAGTGCACGCAGGTGCAGATGGTGTTGTGCGCGTCGCAACAATAAAGACTGCTAAGGGCAGCGTAAAGTGTGCCGTTTCAAAAACTTGCGCACTTCCGATCAGTGACGTTTAGCGTTAGTTTAGCATAAGGTAGAGTAGTATTAATTAAATTGTTGTAAATAGCTAGATTAAGATGTCCATTTTATTGTAACATGAATTGATTATTACATATTCGTATGTGTTTTACGTTGAAAGTCACCCTTTCAACGTGGGGAGTATATTTATGCCTATGCATAAATTCAAATTTTGAGCCAATTAGGTGGAAGAAGCGGCACCATAAGTAGTTTTGTACCAGAAGGTTAGGCGCACGTTAAGCGAGGGAGCGCAAGGCAGAACACTTCCGCCCTTGCACCCGACAGTACCGCGGCTTAGGTGCGAACCTGTATTTTTATGTTATACATTTATTTGATGCATTAAATATATTCGAAATCATGCATTTCTTCTTATTTTCGGGTGTAACGATTAAGGGTAAGTGTTTCAGTGTTCAAGAGCAGTGAAAAGCCAGCGTAAAAACAGGTACTCTAGACCGATATATTTACAACACAATGAATACAAGTGGCCAAGAGAAGAAACAAGGCCTTTAAAACTTTGTAAGAATGAAGAAAACATTATGGAAATAAAATCTCCATCGGACGTTCTTCAGTTACTTAGAAATAAAACGTTACTAAAAAATTCAACCGATACCAACGTCAACATCAAATCTGATGAAACCCCAATGCAACGCGAATTTATGAACAAGCTAAGATCTGAATTAAAAAACAGGACCGATAAGGGTGAACAAAATTTGACTATTCGCTATATCCGTGGATCTCCAAAAATAGTCCCAACAAAAAACTAACTCGATCATTGCAAACTATTTCGTTTATGTACACTAATATATGTTCCTTATCCTCAAAATATTCTGAGCTACTAGCCTATGTAACTGTTAATCAACCCACCTTCATTGTAATTTGCAAAACCTGGCTGAACGACAGTATTACTGATGGGGTAGTGAATTTACCAAATTATAAGTTAGATAAGATAGATGGCCAAAAAGATTATGGGAATGGGTTCCTCCAGAAAAACGAAAGAGGGGGAGACCTAGAAATACCTGGATGAAAGGGGTACAAGAAGCCATGAGAAGTAGAAATCTTGATGATAATCAGTGGGAGAATAGAACAGAGTGGCGCACAGGGTGCGAGAGACGACGACAGTCGTAAGAAAACTCGCAATATATATATATATATATATATAAGTTATATAGAACTGATCGCCCAAATCGACGTGGGGGTGGCGTGGCTATATACGTATTACAGACTGTTAATATAAATGTAGAAGTCACCACTGAACACTCCACCGGTAACTACGAATCACTATGGCTAAATGTCAGAGCCTACGGCCACAAATTTCTAACTTGTGTAATATATAGACCTCCAAACGCAAATTTAGAGTCTGATGAATTTATGTGGTCAACTATACAAAGCTCTAGTGCAAACCACAGTTTAATATTATTTGGTGATTTTAATTACCCTAACATCTCCTGGCCAATTCAATCTAATCATCAGGGTAGTATACAAACGTCTCTCTTAATAGATATGTTTACAAACTCTAACTTGCATCAACTTGTAAACCAGCCTACTCGGTTCCGAAATAAGGATATCCCTTCTGTTTTGGATCTTATCTTCACGAACATGGATAATTTCATATCAATTATAGTATACGATAATCCCATTGGAACAAGTGACCATATAACAATCAATGCTGAAGCACAAATTCTCGGACATTTTAAAACTGAAAGAATTACAATGGTTAGGGACTATTGGCAAGCCAATTTTAATGATATAAATGATCACTTGCATTCTATGGACTTTAATTTGAGAGAAACGGATAATGTAGAAACAACCTGGTCAAAGATACTGGATGTAAGTAATTTAGTTATTGAAAAATATGTACCACAGAAACGAAAGAAGTCCACTAAACACAAGCCATGGATAAACCCTGATCTACAATTAATGATCAACAAAAAACGTCGCTGTTGGAATGCCTACATTGGTGACCGCACAAACTACAACTACAGCAGATATCGTACAGTAAATAACCAAGTGACGACTGCCATACGACTTGCTCGAACTGCGTATGAAGTAAATATCGTGGATAGTGGCAACAAAGTTTTTATACATACGTGAAATCAAAACTTATCAGCAAAGTTACTACTCCACATTTAACTAACTCTGCGGGTGACACCTGTTGGAATAGTGAAGAAGTAGCTAATCTCTTTGCTCACCAATTTCACAAAGTTTACATTAGGCAACCAGCCGACACATTGCCTGATCTACCAATAGAAACAAGATGCTCTAATTCTATTAGCAATATTGAATTTCATGTAGAGGAGATAGAAAAACAGCTAAATAATCTCAACAGCCAGTCCTCCCCAGGTTTAAAAGATATACATCCACACTTCCTTAAGCAGACGTCTACAAGTATAGCGCCCTCGTTATCTATTCTCATGGCCCAATCCATGGCTACAGCAACTTTACCAAGTGACTGGAAAATGGCAACAGTGATCCCTATTTACAAAAAGGGAAATAAATTGCAACCGGAAAATTACCGTCCAATAAGTCTGACATCCATTGTGGGGAAGCTAATGGAAAGGATTATACTAGTTAACAAGATTGTAGAATTTTTACTAAATAATTCAATTATCAACAAAAATCAGCATGGATTTATCCCAGGGCGTTCAGTAGTAACTAACTTACTTTCGTGCCTAAATGAATGGACTAAAAGTTTAGATAAAAACGAACCAGTTGATATTATTTATCTAGATTTTGAGAAGGCCTTTGATAGAGTACCGCTAAGAAGACTAATTTATAAATTAGAACATTACGGAATAAGAGGGCAACTACTTCAATGGATTACCTCATTTTTGACTAACAGAAGCTTTCGTGTGCGGATTAATAATCAATATTCTTGTGAAAAAGATGTGCTTAGTGGGGTTCCACAGGGATCAGTGTTGGGGCCAGTATTATTCATAATATATGTAAGTGATCTTTTGGATAGCATTAATCCGACCACTAATTATCAACAAATACAAGATGACCTTTCTGCTATTGATAACTGGTGTAAGAGCTGGCTTTTAAGTCTTAATAAATCTAAGTGCACGGTTCTTCATTTAGGTCCCAATAACCCACACAGATTATACGCAATTGATGGTATTCCTCTACAACCTGTTTCTTCGCAACTGGATCTTGGTATTACCATAACGGAGGATCTTAAATGGGAAGCACATATAATTAACATCACCAAGAAAGCTAACAGTATAATATTTTTAATAAGGAAATCATTTATCAACATTTCGCCTCAATTACTTAAGAAAATCTATACCACTTACGTTAGACCGATTTTAGAATTTGGAGTAGTAATCTGGTCTCCTTACTTTCTAAAAGATATTAAACTTTTGGAGAATGTGCAACGCAGATTCACTAAAATACCCAAAGCACTGAAAAGCATGTCTTACGACAATAGATTACAGCAATTAAACCCAACCACACTCGAAAAGAGGCGTTTACGCTGGGAGTTAATAGAGACTTTTAAAATATTAAGTGGTGCTTATAAATGTGACAATATCAAGCGCTTATTTACACTGAGCACAAATGTAGCGACTAGAGGACATTCTTTAAAGTTATTAAAAGAGTCGTTTAAGAAACTGCCTAGGCAATATTTCTTTAGTGTGCGGGTTTGTAATCATTAGAACACCTTAACAGACACTACAGTGACTAGTACTAATATTAATCAATATAAAAATAATTTGGACAGTGAAATGCAGCAACTGAGTTTAATTAATAGATAATACTACGCATACCACTACTTTATAAATCTTTGTATTTCAATGTAACTTCTGTTTTATCTTTTTGCTTAATATTTAGTTTACACGTTAATATGTATGTACTGTATATCGTAATTGTAATAGGGACATAATCGGCTAAGCCGCCTGTCCTGAATCATAATAATAATAATTATAATAATAATAATAATAATAATAAAATCGGACTACGTGTTTGTAAATCTTACAATGCAAAATGTAGAAATTGCAGACCCAGAAAGGTTTTGCTAGTGTAATAAGCTACGATGAGCCACAGCATGAATACTCAGATTTGTAAATTATTGCAGGAACAGGAAAAAGACTGGTGAACTCCAAGTTTGTGAAATTCAACATGCTAAGACACTTTTATTCAAAGACTAGCGAATCAACGAAGCGAAAGGGTGCTACATGTCATATTTTTCTTTGATTTTTATTTTGCCCGGTAAGGTTTAACTTAAAATTAAAAAAATACATACGTATATGACGTAATTTTAGTAGCAATGTTAGCACACTACCATTCGCATTCGTTTTTGATAACATTTGCCTAGAATCTAACCTGAAATATAATTTAATTTTACTTTACTTTTTCGACTTTTTTGAAAATAAAAACCGGCCTACGATCTAAGTCTAAAATTTAGCAACATTTTAAGCTATCATACAATTTAATCGGTCCAGTACCTTCGGAGGAGATAGCGAACAAAGATACAAACATACAAATAGACCAACGATTTCATGTTACAGGATACTCAACAAATCATGTTTTGTAAAGAGTACTGTTCACTCAAGCGGGAAGAAAGTATTATCAAAAATATGAGACTTTATACCTTTTCAAAGATAAATAAACCTCGATCCTTCTCCAGTGTAAGTCGGCAGCATGTTTCTAAACATTAACAGTAATTATTAATGTAACAGGCTTTCGCGTTTATAAAACCACATTTAATATTAAAAGATGAACAGTGTTTAAACGTGGCTATTCTTCTTAAATGCAACTTAATATTTATTAAACTAACCATTAAAATCATTCATACGTTATCGTATCTAGTAAAAGTGACTTTCGATTTCTAGAACATTACCGGAAAATTCATTAAAGGACATTTGTTTTATGTAAAACATATAAGTATTATTACAACCCTTTATGTCACTACTATCTTCCTTGCCTATACATTACGTTTAGTTTCACTGCAACGACTTATAATTTCATTAAAACAAGTTTAAACTGAAAAGCAAGATTATTAGTACAATAAATTCCCCACTACAATGGGCAATTAAAATGAAAATCCGTACTGAAATTAATTTCTCTAGAATTTAAGGAATTCTAAGATGCTCTGATTTTTTCACCCCAGACGTCCTAAATCTAGGCTTCGAAGGCTTATGACTTCTGCCTTGAATGATAGCTGTAATGATTTTGCAAAGCAAAATTTTATCTACACTTGACAATAATACTTCAAATTCGTAGCTGTACTTGACTAGCATCTTGGTGTTTCAATTTCAAGTGACTTCAAGTTCCGTGTACATAAGTATCACAGTTAAAAAAAGCAAACAGTTTACTCAGTTTACACAATGAAGTGTTTGTTTAAGAATCCGTCCGCTGCTATTGCTTATAAATACACGCGAATTTTTTCACTGTTAGAATGTGTACCTTGAATTTGATGCGTCCATGGACATAACAATTTTAGCTTAAAAACAGAACAAAGCGTGCATCGTAAGTAAATATGACCAATTTTAGCACCAGAAGTAAAATAGGATCCCGAGCGACCAACTTTACTTTAAGTTCACGAACGAAATTTCAATAAATAATAACAAATACGCAAGCTGTAGTTGAACTCCTTGGGGTCGAATAATTGAAGTTAACTCTAATTTTTTGTATGAAAAAGTTTTTCAATAAATCGAATTTCTTTTTAAAAATCAAATTACAATAGATACAAATTACAATAAACCTATTTATAAAGTTTATTATTGCGAGTTGTTGCCTACATATCTTTGTCAACAGTTGCTTTAGATTTTAAAAAAATTGATGAAAACGGAGAAATTAGTTTAATTTTGCATTTTACTAATTAAAATTAATTTAAAGAAAATGCAAGGTTACGCTGCAAAAGTTTGATAGCATTTCTTTCTTAATAGTAGCTACTATTAAAATCGCGTAGGCATCTCTTCTGACGTTAACCTGGCGCAAATTAATTGAAAAACACAATTAATGCGTTTAAAACTTGCAATCAGCTCATCTCCCATCACATTCGGCGGTTTTATTACCCTCGGGCGATGATAAAATTCCAAAGAAGGTAAAACGCTCGATTCTGTACTTGAGCCGCCTTAACCTTGCCACGGAAAATTCCAATAAAGATAAAGAAATTGATATTTACATACACCCGCTCCTTTCTTATAAAAATGCAGTTTTCCCCAAGCCGCCGTAGCAGATAGCAGAGAGTATTTAGCGAGCTGCCTGACCCCTGGATTTGAGACCTGAACACCCCGAGGGGCTCTACGCCTCCAGTACCTGCAGCCCACTACAGAGAAAAACCGCGCTTTGTTAAATTGAGATTCCCGCAGTCATCGCCGCTGAAAAACACTTTTCAATTGGGACTACGTTCCTACCTTTTGCTCTCTTAACCCAAGCTCACATGTCAAGTATCTACCTTGGGTTGATTTCCTGCAAACCCCCTCATAAGCCGTCATCGGTGTAAATGAGGCGTATGTTCAAGCAGCCAGAACTTCATTGGTAAATCCTGATTCCAGTAATCGTTTGCTTCCATGAACCAAGTAGAGGGGTTTTACGCACTCCTGCAATGCTGAGAGACACCTAGGAATTCGGTCAAAGACCCCGCGTCGCTGGGAAAAAGAAAATATTTGCCTTGACGTATTCTTTGTCAGAAAAAGTTCTGTCGTTTAACTTACCAGTCAAAAATAGTACCATACGAGCTTGAGTTACTAACACAACCCCGCTTAACGGGATAAACCTCTTCTGAGGCTTATATTAACTTCTAACATCGCAATTAAAGCAATAAACTTGTAAAACCTCGGACAACCACGTTGTACACTAATTGTTCAGTTACATATCAATACTCGAGTTTCAGCCTTCGGCGCTGCGCGGCGCAGACCTGAAGAAAATTGATAAACTAGTTCGAGAGGCCACCGAACAGTACATATCAACACTCCTGCCATATTGGTGATCTACCCATGCCCCCGAAGAAGTTAATTTGTTATGTTATATAGATAAATTGTAGAATTATTTCTTATTTTTTTTTTATTAAGGTTACCAGATCAACATTTTACAATGTTATACATGGTTTTGATAAAATAGTAAGGGTACTTTATTCACATAAATTTATTGACACGGAGGAGATTGGTTCCTCGAACTTTTAAGTTTTATGCACTATCTTCGTTGTTGTCGTCTGAGCTTAGTGGGAGATCTTGGGGAAGTTGTCTTTTGAGGCGAATATGTATGTTCTTATGGCCCAACTGCTGGAGTACGACACTTTCGGTATTATGGAGATTGGAAAGAAATGTTTTTGTTGTTTTCTTGATAAACTTCTCAATAGAATCGATTCCAAGTTCTCTGTGTATTTGTTGGTTGCGCACGAACCATTGCGCGTTAACAGCCATTCGAAGCACCTTGTTTTGGAAGACTTGAATTTTTTTAATATTAGTTTTAGAAGTTGTACTCCACACTGGGCAAGCGTATGGTAGGACTGGTCGAAGGAGTGATGTGTAGAGTAGCAGTGTGCAATCGCGGCGTAGTGGTGTGTTCCTGTTGATTAGCGGGTAGAGCTGCTTCAATCTTGCATAGCCCAGGTTGAGTTTATCATTGATATGTGAACTCCAACTTAATCGTGTGTCCAACTGAACTCCTAGATACTTCACTGATTCTGTGCGTGACTTCCACATAATTTCTGTCCCTAGAATTATTATGTTTCTGTGATTCGTAATACGTTTTAATGTAAATATTTTCGTTGCACATTTGGTAGGATTTAGAGTTATACACCATTTGTTGAGCCATGCACTTAGTGTATCGGTTGCTGATTGAAGTCGATTGATTGAGGTGTGGAGATCTTCATGCCGAGTGATTATGACCGTGTCATCGGCAAACAGAGCAATCTCACTCATGTGTGGAATAGGAATGTCATGGATGAATATGTTGAACAGTGTTGGTCCAAGAACGCTGCCTTGTGGGACTCCTGCGTAGATATTTTTTGTTGGGTTCTATTTTCCAGAAACGAAAATAATATCGCTACCAGATAGTGCGGTAGAGAACTGTACAATAATTTGTATTTTAACCCTTCCACCCAAACCTTATCGAAAGCTTGAGTGAAGTCCAAAAAAGCAGCTACAGTAAATTGTTTGTTTTCATATCCCTGTTCGACTATTTCTACGACCCTTTGCAATTGTTGTACGGTCGAGTGGCCTTTTCTGAAACCGAACTGCGCTGCAGGGATCATTTTAAGGTCCTCTAAAGATGTATTCAGCTGGTGTGAAATTATTCGTTCAAATAGTTTTGATAGGGTCGGCAAAAGGCTTATAGGACGGTAGCTGCTACAGTCATTTTTGTTTGTTCCGCGTTTGTGAAACATATGAATATGAGCGAATTTCCATTTCACAGGAAAGTATCCAGTTCTCATGCAAGCATTATAAAGCGAGGCTAAGTATGCAAGTGCTTTTTTAGTAAGATGTTTAAGAATCACATTCGATATTTGGTCGTGACCAGGTGCCTTTTTTAAAGGTAAAACTTTAATGTAGCTTTCAAGTTCTTTTGGTGTCGTGGTCTTGTCAAAATCCTCTGTAGTCGGTAAGTGAGTTTCATTGTAATAGTTTACTATTCTAGAAAATGGTCTATTATTGTCAGAAATTGCTGAAGTGAAGGTGTTCTGCGAAGAGGTTGCATTTTTCCTCATCTGAGCTATAGGTGGAGTTTACTGTTACTAATGTCGGAATAATTTCTGTTTGCCAAGTTATATTCTTTGTGGCTTTCCATAGTTCTAAACTGGTTGGTTCTATGTTTTCGACGTGTTTCCTATAGTTGTAAATCCTGTACCTATCTATCTCTCTTCTTATTTGGTGTGTTAAATTATTTAATTGGTTTTTTAGAGGTGGTGCTTTTGTTCTTTGCCATTCTTTCCGAATTCTGCTTTTTTGTTTAATCAGTTAAAGGATATATGCCGGGGGAATGTTAGGATTGTATTTCTTTTGGGAGTGGCAGGGTTTAGTTCCGAATTCTACTGCTTCTGTGATGGTTTTAGTGAGGGTTTCGATGCTTGTGTCGATATCCTGTTGATTTACCAGATGGTATGGGTTAACAAGTCGAGCATCTAGATATTTTTGGAACGTCTCCCAGTTGACATATCCTTTGATTAGCCCCGGAGGTAGGGGTACATACGCAGGGGCTGCGGTGAATGTTATAAGCACTGGAAAATGATCGGAGTCTAGTTCGGGTATTACTTTTTGTTGTATGGGTGGATTAAAGTTTTTAGTGATCATGAGGTCCAGGATGTCTGGTTGGTGATCGGATCTGTACGGATAGTAGGTAAATTCGTTGGGTGCTATGACCTGTAGCTGATGTTTCACGACAATATTGTTTAATTTAGTTCCATTGGGATTTGTTGCACGGCATCCCCAGTAGGTGTTTTTACAGTTCAAATCTCCTATTATTAATGATGGTATCGATGTGTTACACAAATTGATAATGTCGGCTTTCCTTAGCATTTTATTGGGCTGTTTGTAGGCGGTAGTAATTTGTATTTGGTGATGGCTTGTAGTGTTGATAATAACTGAGACTGTTTCAAGATCTAAAGTATGTATGTGAATAGGTGTATTAACTTGGATTTGTCGTTTTATTATTATTGCTACACCTCCCCATGCTGCTGGTGCTGGTCTGTCGTTGCGGAAGACGTGATATCCCTTGATCTTAAACGTTTCTCCGTCAGATAAATGAGTTTTACTTACACATGCTATGTCAACCTTGTATCTGGCAAGGAAAGATATGAATACTGATCTCTGGGATTTGATTCCGTTGGCATTCCAGTTAAGGAGTGTGAGGTTATGGAGACTTTTGGGTGAATTATCCATTGAATAGATTTGGAAGGATATGTTGAGTTATAAAAGATTTTATTTGAGATAAATGAGGTATAATTAACTGTTGAATAAATTGTAGAATGGTATCAAGAAGTGAGGAGTGGGGTGGTTCCGTGTCTGCATTTGGTTTTTGGTTATGTTGCTGTTGGTTTACTTTCAGGATTTGACTATATTGGATGCTGTTGGGTGTATTTGAGAAGGAGCTGGCTTGTCTTGGATTTCTGACCGGGGCACGTTGCTTTAGGAGTTCCTGGTGGTGTGGACAACCTCGGTAGCTTGCTGGGTGGGCCCCGCCACAGTTAACACAATGAGGAGGGTCTTCTTTTGTTTTAGTGCAGGCCTTAGGTACATGTTCGTTGTTGCATTTCACACAACGAGGTTTTGCAGCGCAGTAATTTTTTGTGTGTCCGAACCGCTGACATCTGTGACACTGAGGAATGTTTATTGACTTTCTGCGTGGTTCTACAGTGATTACTGTATGAAAGAGTGTTTTGACGTTGTAAATCTCTTTGGCCGTTTCGTTTGCAGAGAGTATTACAGCACATATCGGGATAGGTCTTTTATCTTTGTTTTGCAGGCGTGTTACTCTTGTTACGGGAAGTTTCTTTGCCAATAATTCTTCCTTGATTTCGTTTTCGGTAATCGAGACTGGTAAGTTTTTAATAACAATTGATAAGTGTTTTTCATTAGGGTTTTGGTATGTGTGAAATTCTACCATGTTATTCATATAGAATTTAGTTAATTTGCGATAATCATCAATATTAGTAAGATTAACTTTGAGGTACTTACTATTGTATGCCGTTGTGAATTCTCTATCCTCGGTGATTTTTTTGATGTCCGCAACGATTTCTTGGTGATTACTAACTTTATGTATGAATATTGGTGGAATTTTCACTTTATTTATTATTTGACTGCTATCATTAGTCGTTGTTTGGGTGTCGCTAACAGATGTTTCTGGTTTTGATAAAGGATAGTAGCGATTGTTCTTAATCAAATCATCCGGGTTCCATGTATATCTTTTGACCACCTCGCTAACAGGTGGTGACAGGTGATCAGAACTTCTTTTATTGTTGGTGCTATCACTGGGTTTCATTTTTGTTTAGTTATTAATTATTTAATCAGCTTACTCGGCCCTAATGGGCCGAGCTGTTGAGTTTAGTTTTTATAAGGCATAATGTGGGTTAATGCACTCAGAGATATAAAACGACCTCTCTGCTTGACCGCACAGAGCGAACTCCTATTTCTTATTTAAAAAGCATTTCATGTATCTACAAGGACCAATAGACGTATTTTTTTTCGCAGTGTGAATAATTGAACAGTGTAGTAGCAAAATTTGACTTGATTATATCAAAAGTTTATAACTTCAAAAATATTACAAAATCTAGGTCATTGCACTACCTGTTCAATGAAGAAGTTAAAAGTAAGTGTCCCAGGTACTACTGACATTAAATGTAAAGTACCTAACCAGAAATCCACTATGATTTTTTTCTGCTCTTGCTATAGCCTGCTGTTGTAATATTAAAGCTCATTGATGGTTTATGTAGATTGATCCAAATAATCCCATTGTCAAGAGAAGATATTACGAGGATAGTGTTCATATACGATTCAGTATTTATCCACAGAAACTAATATGCTCATTGAATTCCATGTCTTTTTACTCTAGAACAGAAACAACATCACACTGAAGCTTCAAGGAAACCTTTGAATCAGTTTTAGTGAGTCTTTATTAAAGTGAGATGAATCTTTGGTCCAACGTTTTATGCTTGAGATAAAGTGATAAATTATACAGTTGAAGCACAATCAATCTACAACTCTAATAAGATACGTTGCCGTATGTCCGTACTATCATCGCATTTGACATTATTTGGTTGCAGTTTTTTGTTCTTGTTACAAGTTGGAAATGCCAAAAATGTTTGTTGGGCCAAAAAAAGCAGGCCATTAACCCATCAAAAAGAGGAAGAAGATGAGGAATTGAATAATTAGTTCCACATAAGGAGTCTATAACAGATTGTCTACCGTTTTAGATTATCCTATTTAGTAACTCAACCATACTTTAGCAAAAGATTGCTTGACTGTTTACAGCTCAATCCAGCTAGAAATTTATAACTTGGTAATTAAAAATCTCAATTTTTCAGTACACCAATTAAACGTCTAAAAAGTGGTACATCTGCGACCTTAAAGCTAATGTTTGTAAATAACTATGACAATAAATTAATCCTAAAATATATACACACTAGATTGGAATTGCCGAAGTTTGTAGTCAATGAGCCAACTGACTGCTAACCAAGATAAGTGTCCTTAATCCGTTCTGACAGTTCACACCAAAAAACCTACTGATGAATTAATACTACATTTAACAAGCACATAACAGTAATGGAATACCTAATAGTATAGAGACATGTGAGTAAGAATGAAAATTTAATTATATAGTAGTGCGCAGGAAAGATTAAAGACAACCGAAATACATAAACCCATACGAAGATATACTAAATTAATGCGTTATAACCTATGTGTTACGTCACAAAACATCTGCGCATAAGTCAGAAACCATAAAAAGCAACGTAAAGACTGGAAAGAAGGGTTGGCGACAATCCTCGCAAATAGCAGACAAGACCGTTACCTAATTAATCTAATCAAAGAAATCTAATTTTGACAAAATAATAAGTGATTTTGTGCTGAATGCAAACTGCAATAAATTTAAGCACTACTATAAGTTCCGTTTCCAACGAGGAGTATGGATTCGACAATATCACCTACGCACTGGGAGCACCAGGTTCGACACAATGTAGTGAAGTAATTTTCGAAAACTGCGGGGTGCACTCGGTCAGGTGAAAGGTGTGAGGAACAGCACCAGTAGTAATTTGATATTTAGTACCATTCAGCTGCTACTCGCAACTTGAAGAATCATTTGCAGGTGACTTGTAGTAAAACTTGACGGTTACGGAAAAATTACTTCGCTTGACGATGGCTTGAAAATAATTGAAATATTTACTGCATGGTAACGAAAGAAGGCCGGAAGTAAATAAAGAAACACAACATAGGACGTGCAAGAAGATGAAATGATTATTCATACCTGAGACGGAAGACGACTAAGAGTTAGTTCTTCTTTTACCTCCTTTCATATTAAGGCCAGGGGATTGTTTAATTCCACAAGAGTTCCTTCGGTAGAGATTAAACTATTACGACAAGTGTGCTTTAGCCTAACAAACGTTAGTTGCTTCTTAAATATTGCGAGAACCTGCTTTAATCAGTCACATTACAGCAAGTCACAGAACCAGCACATAAATGCTGAATCTGATTACATTCACCTGTAAACTGCCACTTCTTAAAAGAAAATGCCAATTGTAAATCGAAAGTTACTAAAATTACAAGCTCAAGGACTGAGAGGAACGCCAGCAAATGAAGGAAGAAAAGACATAGAAACTCGGGATAGACGTTTGCTTCTCAGAAAGCAGTCGCCACTTTCAATATATTTACCAACCGACCCGTAGATAGTGTGGACAGATGTTGGTCCTTAAAGAGAAAGTGACCTACCCTACAGTGTTCAACCGTACCGTACAGTAAATTAACGAAGCTTAATCTTAACAAATAGTTGAAACGTAACAATATTTCTAGAATATTAATTAACATGCTTAAAACCATTTGCTAATTTGGTATAAAACTCAACTGCTATCAGGAACATAACGTTGTTAAATACTTAAAGGTAGGGTCTCGCAAGGAGCAGTTTGTGACGTTTGTGAAACTATTTGCAAACCTAAAGTTTCGTACAGAAATATAGTTTTGAAATACAATAAATCTTGGTTTTATTTAACAATTCAATGTTTACTTACTTATACTTCCACTTTTTCTCTGAAATTTTTCTTATGCAATACATGTTTTTAGCAATACCTCTAAGCAGGTTTTATTTAGAATGGTGCTTTCGGAATTCCAATTTAAAACGTTATATTATTAGAACAATAAATTCAAGCAATTATGTCGCCACTCAATTCTGAAAAGTGGAACGCAGATTATATTGTTTCAAGTTTTGCCATTAAATCCCGTTTCCTACGCTAACGCCATTTCACAAAGAGTAGAAAGGCTCCAGCACAATGGCTCTCTACTCCAAAACCACCATAATCAAACACCTTTGCATATAAACCACCACTTGGAAGTATTTTTATGTATTTTAATGCTCGCTCTCCTAAGACGAAGCGTGACAAGTCCACCGTCGATTATATAACTAATTGATTTAAGATTTCCGAGAGAATGGGGTTTGTACCCTTTTACTTAGTTAGATGCGGTTACATGCCGATTTTGCAAGCTCATTTTTCAAGTTTTTTATCGCGGATTTGTTAATTACAACGCTGCAGCTGTAGATCTAACTGTAGGCAGCAACACTTTTGAGGTGATTTACTGGTTTCACATTTCAGAAATCCTAATTAGGCTCCGGGCTAATCAATACCCAAGTGCTTCGATAATTATTTAAGTCGCTGTTACATATCGATCGAACTGTCAAAAAATTAACAACTTCCTTGTATCTTCTTGGATAAAGCTATTATACATAGCTCCTGGCTTACCTGTAACTGTTAAATCGAAAATTTCGACTTCAGTATGCGGGTCATACGACGGCGGCTTAGAGTTATAGGAAGGCATAAATCATAAAATAATTAAGCACGGCAAGTTTCCTACATCATTTGGTAATAATCTATCGTATTGCTATGGATATTGCGTTATATTAAAACACCTAATAATATTATTAAACCGAAAATCGTATGACACTCATTAATGACCAGTAGAAAAATTAGTTCACGAGCCGTAACCAAGACGCAAAAAAAAATTCGTTGGAAATTTTTTGTAGGTAGACCAACCTAACTGTGAGGGTTTGTGTCGTTACGATTTTCTTACCGAATCTGCATTCGAGCATTAATTCATATCCGGAAATTATTTTTCGTGCATTCCAACAACGTCCTAATTTGCCTTCGCGTCCCGCTCGGGCAAATTAATACGACGTTGTCGGAACGCACTCAAAAAAAATCCGGAAAGAATTAATGCTCGAATGAGATTATTTGTGAAAATTTTCAGGAAAATCGATTATTTATCTCCTCATCTCGTTAATTTTACTTTTGGTTAAAAAATATTATCCAAAATGGGTTTCCCGAAATAAAGAAACATATCCAAGTGTTGCCCAAGTGATGGTTCCAAAATACTATTTTCTAGTCCAGAATGTGAACGTCCATAACGACTGTCAATGGAGTCCATACAAAAACTCCAGACAAAATAACACAATATTTGTAAGGTGGAAACACATGTGAATAGCGAAATATTATAGCTACATATCGTAACTTATTCACATTTATGATACTCATCGGCAATAATCAAATACCTTAACTACTCATTAAACATGTTATTTTAAAGTAACATACCGTATAATTATAAAAACATCTACTATAAACAATCCTTGCCTTGAACATAACCTCGCATGACAGCACATCAGAAACACATTTCTTTATTATACACCTACCGGAACCTGTCACCGGACAGTTGTACTTTAAGGTTGTTAAATGGTTGTTATACGGGAACAATATGCATCTGAATACAAATTACACATAGAAAAGTAACGTAAAACTTTCTGTATTGTGTTCCCAGATGGGAACATTATGCAATGGATATGGATAGTTAACAGAAAAAACGGACTCTTTACCCCTCCTGAAAGATCGTATTTGTCGACAAATATAACGCTGCTGAAAAGCTACGTTGGCTTGTATATCACAAAGAACCATACGTATTATAGACCACATTAATATTCTGTTGAATCAGAATACTTTTGGTCCACGTTAACTAGGTGTTCATCCAAGCTAAAGTTTCCCCTATCAATTTTTAATCATTAAGGGAGAAGAAATAGATAAACGTAGTACTTCTTCCACGTCCATAGAAATACATAAACCTACTTTAAACATTATTTGATGATTTCTCTAAGCTTCTATTTTAAAGAGAATTATAACACTCGAATCTTCTATTTGATTGTATTGAATAATCAAAGAATCGCACTTGCAATATAAGACAATTTCGTGGTAGAGAATGATAATTCAAATAAGAGGTGTTTAAAATTATCAGTTGAGTTTGGTGCGTTACGGTGAATAATTAATAAACATTGTTAAAAGCTTTTGAAAATTCCGGCGTAAAATCAGCAGTTGTCTAGATATAATCAAGCAAAAACATTGCCTGTAGATGTGTTTTGTGAATATAGCCGTTTAGGAAGCGGATTTGGCAAATTTTCTACGATTGTCAGATATAACCAGGTGCTAATCTCTGAAATTCTAATTCCGTCTCGTTCTGAAGCACAGCGAAACCCTTCTACAGTTTCTCAACCGTTTTGCAACTATCCTGAAAAGCAACTCTCGTCGCCGTCCTGTTCATTGTTTGTCGTTCTGTCTACGCAGCCCTAAATTAGCGACAAGTTGAAATATTTTATGTGTATCCAAAGTATGTTTGACGCTTAAATTACCTACCGCCAATTTTGTTTGTGTTTACAAGCAAATAATATTGCAGTTTTGGGCATATCCCCGTTAGTAGTGCAGTAATGCCTTCAGTGCTCTGCGCCAGGTTACCAATATTGTCCTCTCTTGCAGAATATCTTCTAAGATAAACTCATGTGAAAATTTTTATTATCACATGACGTGACTAGTGGCAAGTAAAATTTTTAAGAACTGGATTGGTTATCTTTTTGTTGCT
Source organism: Agriotes lineatus (assembly GCA_940337035.1). Lineage (NCBI taxonomy): Eukaryota > Metazoa > Arthropoda > Insecta > Coleoptera > Elateridae > Agriotes > Agriotes lineatus. Next base: position 17,684 of record CALNHX010004495.1, on the reverse strand, counting down.
GCCTCAGCTGCAACGCTGCTTTGAATATGATTTTTAATTATTTGAATAAATTAAACAGCCCTAACTACCACACTTTTTGTAATTTTCCCGCTATACTGTAATAATGCTTAGATGTCTAATTCTAATTCACTCTCATCCCAGGGTTAGGTCGCTACATCTAATTAAAAAAACTGAACTTGCTTTGATGACTAATTAACTATGTTTGGCTATCAACAATTATTTAAAGCCCTATTTTAAAATAAACATTTAATTGTAAGCACTCTGTATATCGCAGTTTATCTAATGGGATTTGACACCTGGATTATATTTTTAACTGATGGGAATAAATACAAAACCAAAATGGTTCCTTGCTTCGAGAATACGTAAACAAGTTGACTATTTTAATTAATTTCTCGATGTCCACGCAATTAACGCTGTTGCTATGCGATAGCAATGAAATGTAAGTATTCCGCGTCATAAACAAAACACTTCTACCTACGTCACAAACCGGAAGTGACGCTCTAAGGGACGCTAACGAAGCTCATTCACAAAACAAACACTTTTAGAAGGCAAATCTGACCTTTTGATGGCTTATCCGTTCAAAATAAGGTCACCTGCCCCTCTCTGAAACCCCCACGATGTTCTGGGCCACTCTGTTGTTCTTTGCCTGCAGTTAGCAAGGAACCCGCCTGGTGAACGGCTGATGCTCTCGGACACCTCTGGAACCGCTTCCAGTGAAGCTGGGGCTTCAAATCTCGTACTCCCTTGTGTTGCACGGCCGGTGCTTTCTTATTCACTAGTATAGGAACTTATAAAGGTGGCTGGATCACCGTATAATATGCCAAAAACACCATAGCTTCCACTGCAGGGTCTAGGACATCTCGGCGCCGCCATCTCGGCTCCGCCACTTCGGCTCCGCCATCTCGGCGCGCGACCAGCTCGGGGCCGGGAGGCCGGGACAACTCGGTGCGGAGGCATCTCGGCGCCAGCCAACTCGGCGCAAGGCCATCTCGGCGCCGAATTCAGAAACTACAGTGTGCACTACGTAAGAAAATTATTATAAACAAATAATAAATAAAGTAATCGCCAAAAAGCTGGAATCAAATGAAAAAAAATATTTAGAATTTCTTGGAAAATGTTTATGAAAATAATGAATGAGTGAACATGCCTATTATTTACTGGGAGTGTCGTCAAAATTCCGCTGCCGCATCGCTCTTATACGCGGAACGTGTGTGTAGAAGCGAATGCTGATAATTTTGAACATATCATTTAAGTTAAATCAAGTTTAGTATAATTTCCGTTAAGTAATTTTAGATCTTAATTTGAAACTTTAACACCTTGTACCTAAGTTAGTTTTGATATTTCGCAAAAGTGGCAAATAAAAAAAAGCTTACTTTTTAGCTTTATATCCTCGTAAAAGGAAAGAATCAACTTAAAAATCACCCTCTATATACAGTGTGTCCCCGGAAGGGTGAAACGACTCTTGTAATAGGTAAAAAATCTCGTTTACATTTTAATTTTTTGAGGTTTAGCCCTGCTTGGTTAAAGGCGAATTTCTAACAGCATTTCAGTTTTGAAAAAAATTCAAAAAACCTATATTACTGTAGAGTAGCGTGCCTTTTACGTAGCAAATACGACAAAAAGTTATTAAGAGAAGTTTTTTAGAATCAACATCGAGGCTTGTATACCAAATTTCAAAATCCTCGGCCAACTTTGATCTCCCACATTTTCTTTTGTTTAGGTCCCATATCAACTTTTAACAAAGACTGCTATGGAAAAACAAATATTTTTAACAAAGTTTGTTATTTCACAATAAAAAACCTTTGTTAAAAATAAAATCCTTTTTTTAAAATTTATTTGAACCGGATCAGCACTTTCTTATGCTATACACAGTTGTTTTACAATAATTTACAATATGACTGTATATAAATAGCTTTGGAGGACTAAACCTCTGTAACTAATATAAATTACAGCGTTAAAATATCTAAGTTGTTGTATATAATACGTCAATCAACGGTAGTACTATTAGTCTGTTAAGTCTTGGGGCAATTTTCTTTTCAGTCTTACATGTATGCCTTTTTTCCCAAGGTTATAATGCACTGCACTTGGACACAGGTTAATGTTCACAAAAAATTTGTTTCTCACTTTGTTTATGTGTTCAAGGATGGTTGGTATGCCCAGTTCGTGGTGGAGTTGACTATTACGCACAAACCATGGGGAATTTGCTGCTATGCGTAAAATTTTATTTTGCATAACCTGTAGCTTGTTTAAGTTTGTTTTTGTTGTGTTACACCACACTGAGCACGCGTAAGTTAGAATTGGCCTCAAGATTGATTTATACATTTGTCACATGAAAAGCACTTTACTTAGTTAGAAAATGGCGTTTTTCGAAATTGTGTAAATCAAAAAAGTGCTATTTTTCGGAAATTGAGCCAGATTTCAATGAGATTTTTTATTGTGTGTTAGTTTTAGCTGACTGAATAATCTCAAAGCCAGAAAACTTAATTTTTTCTTTATTTTGACTAGGAAATGAATGTTCCATAATTATTTTTAAAAAATGTAAAATTTTACTGATAACGTAAGTCAAGTGACAACTTTTGTTTGGCTCATTTGTAATCACTTTGCAACCATCTCTGGTAGTCAGTGTTTGATTTTCCAAGAAATTCAATTTTTTTTTTCTTTTGGTGACAGCTTTTTGGCCATCACTTTATTTATTATTTGTTTATAATAATTTTCTTACGTAGTGCACACTGCAGCTTGCGCATTTGAATTCGGCGTCGAGATGGCCTTGCGCAGAGTTGGCTGGCGCCGAGATGGCTCCGCGCCGAATTGTCCCGGCACCGAGCTGCCCCCGCGCCGAGATGGCAGCGCCGAGATGTCCGGCTACTACTTCGACACCTCATATTTTACCTGTGCGTAAGTCCAATGCAAGGCAAAACTTCCACAAGTGACCCTGGACACAATCACTCAATTAAACAACACGTTTAATTAACTTGGGCATTTATAACCCATAAAATAACTTGTATTTCTGGGCAGATTGGCAATTTCATAATCAAGGCAAGAAACTATCCCAAATGTTTTGTTTACAGTTTACACATTGTTACATGAATTGCCAAGCCTGCTCTGATTTTATTATGTTTTAAACAAAGATAACGCTATTCAAAAACGTCATTATGCAATTATTTTCATGGCTTATGCCAATTATTACATTTACTGAACATTCCTAAAATAAATATTTGTTTTGCTGGTTATGTTATTAATTCCTATTAATTATTATGCGTAATATAAAGGCTACTAAAATCTGTTCATAGCAATATATTATTAAACCTCTTAATTTTATTTTGCAAAGCACTGTGCAGGTTTGAGTATTTCGAAGGAAAAAGTATTCCCGCATCTTCCAAACATCACAAACGAGCTCGCTTCTATTTTAGCAGCCGATTTGATTGAAGCTTGGTACATGTCGTAAACGAAAATTTAGTGATAACAACCGTAAGACCAGAAGAATTACTTATGACCTCTGAACCATAGCTCTTATTGGACGTAAGTTCATGAGTTCATAAGCTTCAAATATTTTCGAAAATGTATACAGCTGATAGTGTGGAGCCAAGTAAGCTCCACATTTAAACACACAAATTTGCATATCAATTTGCTAAATGTTAGACGTTTCACACTTATGAAGATGATTTTATTTCGGAAAAAGTGATTGACGCAGTGAGGAAATGTGTTATAAAAGGATTTTACCCAACAACTGCAGAGTATATCTGGTCGAAATATTTGAATCTGATTGCATCGATTATTTATAGAAACGCAGCTGTGACTCTGATCTTACATTTTACATAATATGTATTTGCCATTCAGGGAGATAATGGAGCCGTTACGTGGCTAACTAGTTGCTTATGTTTTACTTTCCAATCAATTATCAGTGATTGAAAATATAATGAAATTCTTTTGCACGAAATATAGAACTACAGTATAGCTGCAACGTGTCACTGGCGGAGAACAGAATCGTGTTATAAGAAAAGAATAAGAACATAACCTGTTGCACCTTAAAACTCATTTGTTACATTCAGAAAAACCAAAAAATCACACGGCTAGCTTCAGTGGGACATGTGCTGGACTCTGAAAGTGTGGATATTTGTGTTTAAAAGTAAATTCTATAGAAACGTATGAGGTGCTCATAATAGCTTGTAGGCGCAATTATGTGGTTTGCTCTAGACTAAAAGTGTTGGCGATGTTTTTTATTCCTATATCTTCCTCTTACAAAACACAGATAAGCACATTGGAAGCCTGATACGTTATACTGAAAACATAAAATACAGGTAAAATACTCAGCGAGCAATCAAAGTTTCCAGGTGTTGTTACGGAGGTGGAGGAGCGAGATACTTTAACTGTGACTTCACGATATTGCATCTTGTGGTCAGGAATTAGGGTAGACTGTATGCAATCCAACCCACGTATTAAAAATTCGTTTAGCCTCCCCATACGAGAAAAAACTCAAAACCTGTGCCCGTTAGACGAACAATTGCGAGCACAGACACATATATAAACAGAATACATTTCAATTACTAATTCAAAGAAGCATAAATATTGTCTCTACGAGGGGAGGTGATAACGTGGTAGGAACTACACACAAAAGGTTATTTTTAGCGTTTTTAAATCTTTTAGCGTAACGCAGTGGTTAACCGTACAAAGATGAAAGCAAGTCTGATTTTCAGCTAGGCTTGAAAACCCAGCTTCAGAAAGGTAACCGAAAGCTGTTGAGATGCTGGACCACGAGGAAGGTAATTCGCTCAAGCCGAGGAGATTCCATACATACATAATCCAAGCCTCTTTTACCCGAAGGTGTCGAGGTTTATGTCCGTTTTTTAGTTAGGGTTCCTCACTAAGTCCCGCCACTTCTTCCTGTCCATTGCTGTATTTTTTGCTTCATTCCATATTGTTCCCCATTCCTCTATAGTTTTGTGAACATTGCTATTCCACGGGGTTATTGATCTTCCTCGTCTATTTTTTCCTTCTCCTTTGCATTCCCATATTTTCTTCACTTGTTTGTCCCCGTCCATTCGTACTAAATGTCCAAACCATCTTAACTTCTTTTGTTGTATTATTCGTTTAGCAGATACCACTCCTAGCTGTTTCCTTATAACTTCATTTCGTATTTTATCTCTTAGTTTTACATTTAGTATTTTCCTTACGAATCTCATTTCTGCTGTTTGGACTCTTGAGGTTTGTCTCTTGTTTAGTACCCAGTTTTCCCCTCCATATAGCAGTGTGGGTAGGTATATAGTTTTATACACCGTAACTTTAGTTTTGTCGGAAACTTCATTTATACTTAGTAGCTTCTTGTTTAGTGCTCTGAATACCTTATTTGCTGATGCAATCCTCTTGTTTAGCTCTTCTTCTCTGGCTCCGTTTTCACTAATCGTGCTTCCTAAGTATCGCATACTTGTTCAATTTGGTTACCGTCCATCACAATGACTAGTTTTTCCTCACTGTTGGTCACTACCATAACCTTTGTTTTGTCCCAATTTAGTTCAAGGTTGAACTCTTGCAGCACTCGATTCCACACAGTTATGTTATGGCACAGTTTGGTTTTTGAGTCCGCACAAAGCACTACATCGCCCGCAAATGCACAAGTTTCTATATTTATGGCTTGTAGGTTTCTATATCCCACGTAGTATTTTTTCATATCTTTATTGCACTCACTAATTATATCGTCCATCACGCATATGAATAGTAGAGGGCTTAGGACGCCCCCTTGTCTAACACCTTCTGTGGTGGCAAACCTTCCAGATTCCATGTTTTGGGTTCTCACTTGATTCATTGTATTCTTATATAGGCTCTGTATGCGTTCAATTAGTTCCCTATTGACTCCTTTGTTCCTTAGGCTGTTCCAGATTAGTTCCCTTTTTACTGTATCAAAGGCTTTCTTCAAGTCTATAAAGCACATGTACAGTTTTTTGTTCTTTATTAATGTTATTTCAGTAAGCTGTTGCAATGTGAATAAGTGGTCTTGCACACTATGTCCTGCTCGAAATCCGCTCTGGACATCCTTCAGTTTCGGCTCCACAATTTTTCGCAGCTTTTTCTCTAGTATGCTTTCGTACACTTTAGCTGCTATGCACAACAGCGATATTCCCCGATAGTTGGAACATACCTTCCTAACTCCTTTTTTATGGATTGGTAAAATAATTGATATATTCCAATCATTAGGTATTTTCTTAGTTTTCCATGCCATGTTAAATATTTGGTGTATTAGCTGAACCCCTTCTTCCCCTAGATATTTTAACATTTCTGGGGCAATATCATCACATCCAGCGGCTTTCCCAGGTTTCAATTTCTGGATAGCTTCAATGCTTTCTTCGATTGAGATTTCCTCCATCCTGCTCTCGTCTCTGCTGTTTAGTTGCATCCTATGTTCATCGTCTTCTTCATTTGGTTCATTGAAGAGCTGGTTCTGTTCGCTGTTTAATAGTTCTTGGAAGTATTCCCCCATCTTACTATTATTTTGTCTTCATCGGTAAGTGTTTCTGCTTTTTTATCTTTAATTTGATTTAGTCTAACTTCTTTCTCCTTCTTGAAACTTTTTAATATTTTATAAAACAGCTTCTGATTAGCTTTGCTGTTTTGTTCCATTACCTTTCCAAAATATTCCCAGGATCTTCTTTTCGCTTCAATTACCACATGCTTTGCTTTATCTCTTTGTAATTTGTAAGCTTCTAACGATTCTGCATTCTTTTTCTGTATGTGTACTTTCCATAGCTTTTTCTTTAATTTGACCTCAATCTTAACCTCGTCATTCCACCATGCCGTACTCCTCCTGTTGTGTCTTGTTGTATTAGTACCACCTATTATCTTAGCCGTATTTACCACCATATCTTTGAATTTTGTCCATATCTTTTCAATGTTATTAATTCTTTTATTGCTGATTATGTTTACTTGCCCTCTTATCATCCTAGCATACTGTTCTCTCACATTATCCGACCATAGTCTATACACTCTAATTGTTTCTTTGCACCTGGTTTTCTTCTGCTGCATTTCTGTTTTTGGTAGATTCTTTATAAACGTGGCTTCCACTAAATAATGGTCGCTCCCTAACTCATAACCCCGCTTTACCCTCACATCTTTTACTTCTGTTTTCACCTCCTTAGGCAGTATAAAATAGTCTATTATTGATTTTTCGTTACGGCTTGTTACTTCCCTCGTAATTTTATGTATCTCCTTGTGCTGATAAAATGTATTTGCAAGTATTAGTCCATTGTCTAGGCAGAATTGGAGAAGTCGTATTCCATTTGTGTTGCATGTTACCTCCCCATATGGCCCAATTACTTTCTCCCACTTCTCTTGTTCCTTCCCTACTCGAGCATTCATGTCTCCCATGATTATTAGTTTTCCTTTATGTTCTTTAATTGTTTCTTCTAGGCTGTCCCAGAAATTATCCTTCTCTGCTGCTGTTTCATCTTCATTTGGTGCGTAGCAAATTACCGTAGTTATCCAATCTTTAGGTTGTCTTTAGATGGTGACTTTTAATATTCGTTCAGAAATATAGTTCCAGTTCCTTATTGTTTCAGCTTATTCTTTCCTTATCAGACATGCAACTTCTGCTCTCGCTCTTTCTGTTTCTTCCACTCCTGAATAAATTAGTATATTTCCTTCCCCTATTATAATACTCCCTTTTCCCTTCTTTTTGGTCTCAGTTATTGCTAGTAATTCTTTATCAGTTCCCTGAATTTCTTGCAGTAGTTCATTTTCTTTTCCGTTTATGCTTCTTATATTCCACGTTGCTAGTTTCCATATCGTTTTTTCATTTACATTGTCCAGTTCCGTTGCTGTCGTCTTTATTCCAGCTACCTGTTTCCGCTGCCTCAGTTTTTTTTGGATTTGCGCTCCCTTCTCCCTCTACGACCTCTTGATTTATTGTTACTGTCCCAATTCTGGAGTTGCAATCCCACCTTTGTCCATTTACAAACATCTTCCTGTAGCCTACTTTTACTCTTTTCCCCTCGTTTCTTTCTTTAGTTGCCAATTTTCTCAGCTCAAACTGTACCTGTCTTTCTTCTTTCGTTAGGTCATTGTCAATGTAGTACCTTGTTCCTCTTAATTTTCCTTTCTCTTTCATTATGTTCATTTTCTCTTCCCAGTTTTGGCATTTAGCAACGATAAATGGTTCTCTTCCTGCCGGTTTAATTTCTTGTACAGTTATAGTGTTAGCCTTTACCTGGAGTTTATCCTGTAAAAACTGTTCAACTGCCTGTTTTTCTTGGCCTTTTTTTAACAGCTTCAGAAAGGTAACCGAAAGCTGTTGAGATGCTGGACTACGAGGAAGGTAATTCGCTCAAGCCGAGGAGATTCAAGCGAAGGAAAAATTTGGAATGACACAAAAATCAGGTCTGTTTAAGATTGATTATTGTTAAACGGTAATTCAAATAACGACAATCGTAGCCCCAATGGTTTAAGTACTGAATAAGTCGAAATTATTCGTTAATCAACGGAAACGTGTTCGCGACAACAGTATAACTTCCAAAGCTATGACATCACGTAAGCCGGAGTGGCCACAAACATACGTGCTGCGAGTTCTACATATTTTGTCTTTACTGCAAACGCGAATTACGTTTTATTTTCCACTTTGAATTTGCAAATGACTTGAACAGCTTGCAGAGCCGTCCATAATGCCCTAGGGCGTTATGAGCGGGCGTATGATAATATCCGCTCGTTATGCTCCATCGAGAGGGCATAAGAGAGCATAATTTAAGAAAAGCAAATTGAATTCAATGGAATAGAATTGAATCGAATCTAAAACATAGGATCGTATCTAACGTAATTAACAAATCAAATCGAATTAAATTTAACAAAATCAAATAAAATCTAATACGAGCGATTTGAATCTAATGAAATGTAATGGAATCGAATCAAAACCCGAAATCCTATCGAATAGTATTTAAGACATACAATCGAACCGAATTTAATAAAATCGAAACGAATGTATCAATATCGAATCGAATCTAATAAAACCGAATCGCATGGAATAGCATTCAAGAAAATTGAATTTAATTTAGCATCATTGAATTGAATCCAATTGAAAACCTGAAATCGTATTTCAGACATGTAATCAAATATAATTTAACGAATTCGAAACAAATCTAATTAAATTAAATCGAATTTAATTAGATCGATTCACATGAATCGTATTCAATAAATCAAAGCAAACCGAATGTAATTAAACTAATTGAAGTTAATAAAATCGAATTGAATAAATCAATAGCCTAAGATCGCATCGAATCATATTCAACTCATTGAATCGTACTAAATTTAATAAAATCGAACCGCATGAATGGGGCTAAAGAAAATCGAATTGAATCTAATAAAATCCAATTAAATTTAACAAAATCGAATGGCATGTAATAGAATTTACGAAAGTCGAATTGAATCAAGTCGAATACCTGAGATCGTGTGGGATCACATTTAATAAATCTAATTCAAACCAATGTAATCAAATCAATCGAATTTAATAAAATTTAGAGGAATCTAGTGAAATAGACCCTCATAAAACAGGACTTAAAGCAATTGAATTTAATTCATCAAAATCGAATTGAATCTAATAAAATCGAATTGCATCCAATCGAAAATCTGAGATAGGATCGAATCCTATTTTCGTATTCGACATAGAATCGAATCAAATTTAATAACTGAATTGAATCGGACACCTGAGATCGTATCGAATCATATTTAATACATCGAATCGCATGGAATTTAATCAAATCCAGACGAATCTAATAACATAGAATCTCATAGGAGAGGACTTAAGCGAATAAAATGTAATTTAATAAAATCAATCTGAATCTAGTTAAAATCGAATTGCATGCAATCGAAAACCTGAAATAAGTTCGAATCGTATTTTCGTATTTAACACATAGAATTGAACCGAATTAAATAAAACCGAAGAGTTCTCAAAAAAATCGAATTAAGTTGAATAAAATCAAATCCAGTGCCTTAAAATTGAAGTGAATTTAGTAAAGTCGGTTAGGACTTCTTGTATTAAGGCTATAAAAATTATCTGCTGTGTAGGGAGAAAATTAAAATGTTGTGGCGAGCTACCTGCTGGTTAGGATTGGGTTGCCCTTACTTTAATCCTCTTAAATTTGTCGCTATTGTCCAAACTCCTGGAAGTTAAAAAAACTCTAAAAGCTTTACCCAGAACTTCCCTCGTCGACATTGTGACACTAAATAGTTTTAAAAATTAAATTAAGTTAGGAGTAAAAATATCTTCACGTTTCTAATACATTAAATACATTTTCAAATAAAAAATGTAGCCCACTGAGGGGATTTGAATACCGCCGCATCTGCGAAGCAGATCGTAACCACATCGATTTTTCGTCTGCGCCATCGAGACATTGGAACGAGTGCGGCGCGCGCTTTTCTTGAACAGAACGGTCTTATTGTTAAAACGCTATTTTGTGACGTTATTCCGTATCTGTTGAGTTCTACCTTCGGCAAGTGTAAAGTCTGACCTATGTGAAAATTATTACTTCCATTTATTTCAAAATTAACGCAAAGATAAACAAAATTTTCTTTTTTTAAGGTGCTCACCTTATATATATTTGTCTGAAATTGTACCGATTTCATTTAAGGTATATATTGTAGTGGCTCTAGCCCTCTTGTAACTACTACTAGCTAATATTAAATAAATAAAACTAGAGCTACCACAGCAAATATTTTTAGTTTGGATTCGTCAAAAAAACTAATGAATTAACTAAGTCTCTCAGGGATAATTAAAAATGAGCTGTATAGTCACTCAAATTTAAATAAATGATCTAAATGCCCCTACTTGTGATTTAATCTACCTGCAATTTAAATTTTGTTGGCTAAACTCAACGCAGACATGAGCTCTTACTCAGGTTATGGGTTCACAGTTAGTTTTTAAAATTTATTTGTACGCCACTAGAGCGTAGGTCAAATGCAAACTAAAATGCTTCACTCGAGATAAAATGTCACAAATCTACGTTATGAAATTTTATCAATTACAGGTCGATCAGTGTTTTCGATATTAATTACAACAACTCAGTGAGCAGATCTAACAGGTAATTTAATATTCTCCCGCTTAATTGAAGCGTCAGTAGCTCGTCTTTTGTTTTAAGCGAAAACCGCAACTTCGTTGTTTCTCAAATCGCTGCAGAATCCTAACCTCACTTCTACATGTTCCATTTATCAGATCTAGGCTAACTGAAGGTTTGAAATGCCTGGAATTAGCTTCGGAGCAGCTTTCTTTATGTGTCCGGTAAGATTCACATCCGTAGCATTTAAATTGGCTTGGTAAACTAACCTTATAATTTGACGCAGGCAGCGCCTTGATGCTCGGTAGGGTTGAACTGGGCCAAATCTTCTGCGGGGGCGCCTGGAATAAAGTGCCGTGCCTGCAGGAGCTGGATGGGGTTGCCGGTGATGTGGTGTCGTACCTAGGATCCCTTCACGATGCCTGTGGTTGATGGTACAAATCTGGATCTCTCTGCGATGGTCGCTCGGAAGCCGAAGACGAAAATATTTTTTTGTTGAGGGAAACTTGAATCCACATTTCCCCAGGTGCAGTAATAATTGCTCGTCACAATGGTACACTTTTATTTGGTTTATTTTGATATTTACTGTGGAAAAACTTAATTTTATTGGAGATGCAAAAATCATTGTCATTAAATTAATTTATTCAATTGTTCAACTTCCCTCAAAGTTCGTTATCAACAAATGCACATCAATTTCTTAAACAAATATTCGAACTTAGTCAAATTAGGTACTTTTTACAATAACAAATGCTTAAATCTAGCAACTTTTACTATAATAACATTTTTACAAAATTGTCCCATAATTTTACAGTTAATGTCTTTCGATATTTCTCGCACTGCACTCTTTTAACAGTCCTTTCGCATATCAGTTGCACTGATTAATGATTCATTTCGCACACTTCCTTTTTTAATAACTTCAGTGTTCAAATAAATGTCCATTTTATTTTTCACTTTTAAGTCAATGCACTGTTTGGATTCCAACTAATCTCGAATATCGATGATCCATTCTTCTATTAATTGCCTTAGATCTGTTATAATTTGTGCTCGTTGCACTTTTCTCTTAGCATTCTTCTTTATTAGCATATTATAATACGCTCAAAGAGAATTTTTATTAATGACTTATGACTTGCAAATACACTCGACAAGCATGTAATAATTATTTTCATAATCGATTCATTCTTAATTGGATTGGCTTTGACATTTCACCATCCCCTTTATTATTTTAAATTAATTAAATATTGTGTGAACCCACTCTCTACGGTTTTGAGCTCTGCCTTTTTCCTTATGTTATGAAATTAATTTACTTATTACTGGCATTGCTTTGCAAATATGATTACTACTTCAAGTCTGATTTATTTTACGTATTGCAATTAGATACCATCTCCCATTCTGAGCTTTTATGAATTATTCATTACTTTGCAGCGCTCACAGAGTTATGATTCAGGGCTTAAAACCATTGCATGTATTTCCCCCGAATTTTTGATAATTAAAATGACTACGCATGAGCTTTCTGTGGTATCATACGTTGATTTGCATGCGTCGTTATTTTAATTGTCACAAATTTCCATTGCATGAATCAAAAACTCTCTTTTAATCACCCCACTCTGACTTTAAGGCTCATTTCAATTTTGTTATATTATCTTATCCCTATCTTACTCTAATTTTTACCCTAATTACACTATCCTAACTTATAAAGAGTGGCTCAACATTTGGCTATTACTATCCTAACTTATTCTATGCTATCTCTGTATGGGTACATTGCTGAGATATAGAAACATCCCCTAATTCTGCCATCAACTTCGTTTATTGTCCATCTTGTTAATTAATTTACAAACTACGGCTATCGTCCTTCCTTGCCATCACCATCCGATTAACAAAATTCGTTTTTGATCGCTCTATTACATCTTCGTCTAACATCTTCTATACCTCATGCTTTACCCTTTCACGCTGAGCAAATGGTATTGGGTATGATCTTGATTTAAATCCAGTCGTTTCGTCAACAACAAGTTTGTGGCAATATTTTGTTGCTTGTCCTGTCTTTTGATTTAAAATCTCCTTATTCCTTTCGATAATTTTCGTAATTCTGCCTTCATATTGTATGTATTCAACCCTATCTGCTCATCATTCAACATTCCTTCTATTATCGCACAATTATTTATAATTATTTCGTTTCCGGCACTCTGGCTTCGGCAACAAATCATATGGTCTCCCGTTCTATTGGCTGGGCAACAATTTTCACGCACTTGGTCCCCGTACTTGGATCCAGACCAATGGCTTCTAATATCATCTATTTGGATGCACTTCCGCATTCCATCAATTTTAATTCCAACTTGCTGAATAATATCGACTCCTATCACAAATTGTACATTTAGGGCAGACACTATGTAAAATCGCACATATTCTTTCTTATTTATGCTGATATTAATTGCCAATACTCTACTTGTAGTTGATATCTTCTTCCTTGTTGCTGACAGTAACTCGATTTTGTTGACTTTGATTATATTACTTTGTAAAACATTTAAATGCCTATTTAGGACTTCCTCTTGTACTAGAGAAACCATTGCAATATATATAATGTGTATGCAAAATATCATCTTCCTCCGACAAATAGTTTTTGAGTTATACCGCCAACAGACAGACAGACAAACAGACAGACAGACAAACAGACGGAATTGAGAAAACCTGTTTTTCGTCATCTAGGGGTCCTGAAACGTGAAGATCTGAAGAAATCTCGGAAGGTCTGAAAGACGAAGGAAGTAATAAAAAGTCAGTGGGATACCAAGAAGTTTTGTTAAAGGGCAATTTCTATTAGTTAGCTATTTAAGTTAGAATATTTTAAAGTGGAATACCAGCTAAATGTTTACCTGCCAATGACCCTTAATCCCTTTCGGCTTGTCAATCATTCATTATGCAGCTAGCCACAGTAATTAACCTCTACAAAGAATAGTCTTCTCCACCATATTAGTATTTATTTATTTAAAAATACGGAATTGAAGTATATCCGGGCTTTTAATCGTTTTATATTCGAGTTGATTAATAATCTGAATCAATTCATGTTCTCATTCAATTCAGGTCTCATAGATTTGATTCGTTTTTCAAAGCGGCTCGCGGTTCGATTCGATTTACGTCTAGAATAGATTGGCTATTCGAATCGGTATATAGAATTTACAAACCTACTTTTAAATAGAGGTGTATACAAAATGTTGTCTAAGATCGGAAACTAATATCATACCTATATAATAATCCACAACACTACAGGTCGTGTTTACACGATAAAAAGTACCATGGTTGCATTCGTGCATTTATATTTTCGGGTTTTTGTAAACAAACTTTCCTTAACTTTTAATAGCGATATTATCACAGAAAACAATTACTTATTATGCCTATTACTTGTGTTTTTTAAAACTATTGACACAGCTTCAAAGGCAAGTCTATTTTGTTTAATTTAATATCTCGGTAACTGAACGCTGCCAAGCACCCAAGCAAAGAAATCCACCCCGTATGTTTTAACATAGTGTAAAAGCGTCTCCGATGCTTACGCTACATAACCTATAAATTTCTTGTTCATCGCTTTGAAAACACGCACTGTATTTGTCACAATCAACAGGTAAACCTACTATTCTAACAGAAGAAGTTAGTTAAACCTTATATTTTGCAGCAGAGGTAAGAGGTTGTCACAGGCAAGAATTCAATGGCTACTGTTATTTATCAGGTTGTTGCTGAGGAGGAGAACATCCTTGCCATAGTCGAGCGCAGTCCCAACGCATCTCATACTGCCAAACCAGCAGATGGACAAACAATTCGCCCATTAGGAAATGCTCTCTCCTTTAAAGTGCATGTTCAAATGATTGATGCTTTTCCATCGCTTGGGGAAGCCAACATCTGATAAAACAAGACCAAGAGGAATTATCTTGAAATTCGTTAGAATATTGAACAAGGAGGAGTTTCTAAGGTGCAGAAAGATTAAACGTAATCTGAAGTAGTTAAGTGATATCAATTTGGAATTAGTTGATATGGCAAAAAGCAATAACTCTGTGTATATTAATGAATCGCTCTCGTCGTTAAATCGACAGCTGTTTGCGGCAGCTAGAGATTATGAAAAGGAGAAGAATATTAAATACCTTTTAGTAATAATTCTGGGGTTCATCAGTATCTGCTGATGTTGATTAATTGCTTAATCGATTTTGTCTGTTTTATAATCTTTCTTTTCAGATGATGAGTGGTGGCATTATTAAGGTTGCGCATTTAAATATTCGGTCGCTACTAGATGGCTTCAATGATTTTAAGGATCTTGTACAGTCCTTGGATTGTGATATGGTTGGTGTGACAGAATCATGGCTATCGCCCAAAATTACTGATAATGCAGTGGATAATATATCTGGCTACAAAATTTTGCGTAAAGATCGAATAACCGATACATGGGGAACAGCAATAGGTATCTACATTAAAACAAATTTACAATTTCATATTATTCTTACAGCAAGTAGTAGTATAGCTATTGAACAGTTGTGGATCAAAATTATTTTAAAAAAAATTAACGGTTGTCATAGGAACAGTTTATCGAGGCAGGAGTTTGGATGCGCTGACTTTATTGATATATGGGCCGTGTATAGACAGTGCGGACAGTAAAAGAATTCAACATATGCAAAATACATGCCTGAGGTTTATTTATGGTATTAGAAAATTTGATCACATAACACATAAACTTAACGAAATTTAATGGTTAAATATGCACAATCGTAGAATACTTCATTCAGCCACATTGTTTCATAAAATTATCTCAAATAAAGTACCCTCTTATTTACTTAATAAAATTGAATTTAGATGTATTGTTCATAGTGTTAATACGCGAAATAGAAATCTAATTACGCCTCCATATCACAAAACTGCAATGTATGAGCGATCATTTTCTTACGATATAGCTTATTTATACAATTCTTTGCCGGAGTATCTCAAAACCTGTTCACCTGAGAAATTTAACTCTAATCTGTTTAAAATTCTACTTAATCACCAAATCGGTGCAGCATAATCACTCTCTTACATATATGTTTAACATTACGATAGTATTATTGGTCTACAGTTAGTGTCGTTAATTATTTAATATTTTTGATCTAAGTGGAAGAGTAGATGCTATTTTAAATAATAATCTGAATTTGCCCTTTTGGTAGCCTGAACAACTTTAATAATGCTATTACTTTTAGTTTTAACACTAACACTAAATATATGTATATATATATATATATATATATATTAATATTACGAAGGTTTTCGCGGCTGATATGTATTAAAGGTAAACATTTCAGGGTGTCATACCGCTTAATAAATTTGAAGATTTCTTCAACTGGTTGAAGAACATCTTGAATGGCGTTTGGGGTTGGACGACGTTTCGACGAAATCACATTCGTCATTTTCAAGTCCTTTTAGTCCTGGTTTGGCTTCTAGTTATGCGGCAACACGACGGACTGTCAACTTGATGTACAGCTGTACATCAAGTTGACAGTCCGTCGTGTTGCCGCATAACTAGAAGCCAAACCAGGACTAAAAGGACTTGAAAATGACGAATGTGATTTCGTCGAAACGTCGTCCAACCCCAAACGCCATTCAAGATGTTCTTCAACCAGTTGAAGAAATCTTCAAATTTATTAAGCGGTATGACACCCTGAAATGTTTACCTTTAATATATATATATATATATATTTATGCAAGGCCACTTGTCACCTCCAAAATGGGTAGTGAATGTATGCTGTCACCTCATATACAACGTTGTGGCCTCCGTTTTTGGAGGTGACAGCGTTTTGCTGTATTGTTTCTCTGTACAGCACATAGATAGTATCAGAACGCTAAATTCAAATTTTCATCCGGAGGTGCCAACTTCACATCTATACTCACAATTTTGTATTGTAGTTCAGCTGTAGACCGGTGGCGCCACTGTCGTTTCTCTTTGTACAACTGTCAATACGTTGTCTCCTCCACCGACTTATACTGCTTTTTATTTCGTATAGTGTACGCTGTGTTCTCCAAAAATTGGCAACGCCGCGCCGCGAAGAAGGTCTCAAACATTCTACCTCTATACGCGCTGCATGAATTTACACTTTTTTGGGTAAATCAAATGTTAGTAAGATGTGAACTGCTGACACAATATTTGGATCAATTATTTTGTTAAGTCATTTTGCTGTTGTAGATGCTTAATTGTATTTCACGCCTTTAGGGCAACTTGTTGCTATTTTAAAACCATTTTCAATTTTTGCGCACAAGTACAATCTCATCTTCCGCACATTTGATTCAGGTCATTTTGGTATTTTAAGTAGCCACCTAGGCTTTAGGGCAGCGTGCCCGTATGCTAAACCCTTTTAGTTACTTATTTGGCTCCATCGCCTAATTCTACAATAATGATTTTGCACATATTTGACCCCAAACGCAGTATTTCTCGTCAGTTGGAGCACCCCTTTGCTGCTACTTTGGCAGCCGGGTGTTATCACTCGCAAGAATTCCGAAACTTCTAGAAGTCATTCCGTTGAGGCGCTTCGCCATTGGCTGTCTTTGATACCGGAATTAATTTGTTTTATGGAGCGCATCGCCATTGGCTGCCGAGAGTCACGTGGCAATGCCGTTTGGCTCACGCCACTTTAAGCGTCGTAACGCTCCTTGCGGGGGATT